>JABSTQ010006176.1:0-29165 GCA_013358835.2 Ixodes persulcatus
GCTTCGTTTGACCTATATAGCACAAACCACAATCAAAGGGGATCTTGTAGACAATACCTGAAATACATGTAACGCACTTTTCTCTGTGTTTTTTAAGCAACCTTTCTGGGCGGAAGCGAAAGGAGTTAACCGTTTCAAACTGCTATCTGTGCTAAATGCCATGCGTAAACCAAACTTATCACCGACTGATTTTAAATTGTGTGAAATGTTATGAAAAAACGGTACGACTACAAACTTTTTGTGTTCGGGCATTTTCCCAATTTGTTTGTCTTTTGCAACAATGTACGAAAGCTGCTTGGAAATAAATTCTTGAGGATACTTTGCAACATTTAGCCGGGAAACCACAACTTGAATCGACGTCATAATGAAGTGCCAACAAGACTTTTGAACCGCGTTGTTAATCATGTTTTGAACTAATCCTGCCTTGACATGCTTTGAATGGCAACTATCAAAAGGAAGTACTGGTTTAGCCTTTTCTTTGCCATACGACCAACATAAACCGGGGACCAATCTGAGCTGGAGGTCTAAATACTGGTTTCCAGTATTTAGACCTCCAGCTCAGATTGGTCCCGGGTTTATGTTATGAAAGGTCCAGTGAAAGGTCCCCGGTTTATGTTATGTTATGAAAGGTCCAGTGCATTCTGTGTTTTTCCCAGCAATTTTTTTTTTTTAATGATGTGTCATCTTTGGTGCTGTCAGTTCGTTTGTTGCTTTGACCCCATTGTGAGATGTCCGATGTCGTGTCTTTTGTGGAGAGAGGTGATGTGAAGAAGGGTTCCCTTTCCTTCCTTCTTTTTTCAACCCTATATAAAGGGTCTTTCCTCAATAAAGGTTTAGCTGTGTTTGAGACGTTCTCCTTCTCTTCCTTGTCGTCGTCTGTCTTTACCTCAGTCTCGGGTTTTTCACTAAAATGTTTAATATACACCAGCTCACTTGCGCCCTTACGTTCTCCTCGTTAAGCCTTATCGAGCTTGATTTGCTCGATTCGGGGACAATGAGATGCAGGCGACGAAGGAATTTCGCTCCCCTGTTTTCAGGATGAAAATTTCCCCTTTCTGAAGGAACAGAGGTTACAAGAGCGTTCCTCCTTTTAGGGAAGACTATATAGACCCCTTTTTTTCAAAGAGTGTAGCTACCCATAATTCTGTGCGGCGTGCTTTACAAATAGATGGAACACTCAATATACAGGGTGAAACAAGGAGACGTCAGGCTCTTTAAATCGACCGGAAAATTCGGTTTCTTAACCTATCGCGCTACGACTTTGTGCGGCGTTGCCCACAGATGGTGCATTTTTTTTTGTAAAATTTGCAAAGAACGAATTTACCCGAGGAAAAAGTAAAGAAAGAAAAAGGCTTAGCTCCTATGGAAACTCAGCGACGCCACCGGTCTGCAAACAACACGGCGCCGTTTCGCACCGGAGACAAGAGATGGCGCAACGAACGCCGCCAACGAACGAGCATACGGGCGCCGAGAGCCGTCCTCTTTAGCAGACGAACTTTTCGACTCAAAAGCGGCGCGCGTTCCGCAGGCGGCGACAGTCGCAGAAACAAAAACAGGCGCGGTAACAAGGAACTGCAGTTCCTTGTCTGCTAAAAGCGCCGGCTCTCGGCGCTTTTAGCGTCGTCTGCTCGTTCGTTGGCGGCAGTTGGCGTCGCGACCGCTTGCGCCATCTCTTGTCTTCCGTGCGAAACGGCGCCGTGTTGTTTGAAGACCGGTGGCGTCGCTGCGTTTCCATAGGAGCTAAGCCTTTTTCTTTCTTTACTTTTTCCTCAGGTAAGTTCGTTCTTTGCAAATATTACAAAAAAGTGCACCATCTGTGGGCAACGCTGCACAAAGTCGTAGCGCGATAGGTTAAGAAACCGAATTTTCCGGTCGATTTAAAGAGCCTGCCGTCTCCTTGTTTCACCCTGTACAATGCAAAGATATGTTACAAAACTATGGCGTCTTCGTGTTGTTTATCTTGAACAACGCACGGAACTTACCGAATGTGGGCTCGGTCCCTCACCCGTTTCGGCTTGAATGGGCATCGGACCGGCTCCTTAATGCGTGATGCTACTTGACAAGCGTAGGCTGGCAGTTGTTCTGTGTGCTTTGACCGAACTTTCTGCGGCCAGAGTCAACATAAGCGGTTTCCCGCTTATGTTGACGCCAATCATTTTTGTGGAAATGCTCGAGACACGTGCCGCGCGCCACTTCCGGGAAGAACTAGAGCCACTAAATGAGCTGCGCTAGAGCCACTAAATGAGCTGCGCTTAGAGTATCAGCACTACGTTCCCTGGCATTGTTGTGGGCGCCGCCATATTGGGGCTTGTGCAGAGCAGACGCAACGGCCGATCGTCATGATTCAAAAGTGCGACTTCCTCAGCATTCGATTCAGTGTTAGGAAGCTCATGTGATATTGCTTCGCTCTGTCGCGGACTGTTTAAACATTTGTGGAGGACGGAAAAGCGTTTCCTGTGATTTCAGATAAAGTTCAGATAACTGGCAACCATGATTTTAAGCCACAATATGGCGAAGTGTCGTTACTCTTAAGCGTAGCTTATTTAGTGGCACTAAGCTGCGCTTAGAGTATCGGCACTCTGTTCCCCAACATTGTTGTGGGTGCAGACATTTTGGTGCTTGTGCAGTGTAAACGCAACTGCCGATCGTCCTTATTTAAAAGTGCGACTTCCTCAGCATTAGATTCGGTGTTAGGAAGCTCATATAATATTGCGTTGCTCTGTCGCGAACTGTTTAAACATTTGTGGAGGACGGAAAAGCGTTTCCTGTGATTTCAGATAAATCTTCAGATAACGAGCAACCATGATTTTAAGCCACAATATGAACAAGTGTCGTTACTCTGAAGCGTAGCTTATTTTGTAGCACTATATATAGAAGAACATGGCGTCTGAAATCTAGCTCAGTGCTGCGCTGTTCCGCCATGATCTTCCCTATTGCCACTAAATAAGCTACGGTTCAGGGTAACGACACTTGTCCATATTGTGGCTTAAAATCATGGCTGCCAGTTATCTGAAAATTTATTTGAAATCACAGGAAACGCTTTTACGTCCTCCAGAAATGTTTAAACGCTTCGCGACAGAGCAAAGCAATAATAACATGAGCTTCTTAACACCGAATCAAATGCCGAGGAAGTCGCACTTTTGAATCCGGACGATCGGCAGTTGCGTCTGCTCTGTACAAGCACCAAGATGGCGGCGCCCACAGCAATATTGGGTAACAGAGTGCCGACCCTAAGCATAGCTCATTTAGTGGCAAGGTCCACACTTCTGCACGTCTAGAGGTGTGGACCTCGCCGAAGAGGTCCACACTTCTGCGCGTCGAGTCAAAAGCAACAAGAAGCAACCATTTCCCACCCGTGAACTGTACCAAGGAGTTCTCTGTCCAAGCAGGTGGCGCGGCTATACTACTCGTCCACAATCGCGCGCCAAGTGCACAGCAGCTGGCAACATTGGCAACGGGTATGGCAAGAAAGGACACTTTCCGTCTGTCTGCCTGTCAGCGAAAAAGAACCACTCAAATACACAAGGCCATGTTGCACTCGAGTTATCCTCGTAAATTCCATAAGTTGAAGGCGTGCCCGGCAAGTGCAGACTAAATTCATTTGATAAAATTCACGCTTATAAGTACCGCTAACCATTTTTGTGGAAATGCGCAAAACACGTGCCAGGAGCGGGTGCTGTACTGCCATTCGCTTCCAAGGGCCGCCTTCATGCGCGCTTTGCTTAGGGTGGAGACATCCGGCCATTTTGTCCAACACTTTTATTTTTCTTTTTGTTCAGAAGCGCGTGAAAGAGCGTGTCCCTTCCCTGCACGCGTTTTTGGCGCTGACTGTGCTATGGCGACATTTTGTTTTCGTCGATTTCTTTGTATTTTCCCCGTGAGCGCGTGCTGTCGGTATCGGGTACTGCAAAGGGTGGCATCACCCTAAACAGAAGGACATTGAGGCACCCTATACTCTGTTTCATACTTAGCGTGCAACGCTGTCAGAGCTACTGGCGCGAGCGCGTGGCTTCATCTATGGTTTTGTTTGCGCGAGAGCACGTGCAAATGATCAACGAGATCAAGCCCCACGCTCGCGCCAGTAGCTTTGACAGCTTTGCACGCTAAGTATGAAACAGAGTATAGGGCCGCTCATTTCAGTACTGCGCTGACAACTGCTTCCAAGGGCCGCTCGAGACACGGGCCGCTAGAGGCGTGACTGTTCGATCTATAGGGCAGGAGATCGAACTATAGGGGGCGCTTTATCGAGCTTGTTGTCCAGCCCAGCCCAGCCCAGCCCAGCGCTGTCTAGCGACAGCGCTGGGCTTCTCGACAACAAGCGAGAGAGCCGGTACTACTGAAGCCTTTTGGAAGACCATCGAGCAGACGAAAAGACGTCTGGAGGATTGGTGGCGTCATACACAACACAGGGGGCGCTGAATTCACCCCCAGGCTTGGGCACGATTAATCGAGCCCGCCCGTTATAAAGGGAGCAGCCGCAGTATCATCATCATCATCATCATCATCATGTCCACACAGCCCGGTGTTTACCAACACAGCATAACAAAGAAATTGAACCTGGCCGAGCACGGTCTGGGCACGAGCGCTTCGCTCTGACCAGTGCTTTGGTCGCACGAGGAGTGGCCTTCGAATCGTCATCTTCGATTTCTCGGATCAAAAACAAACAAGAAAATACGGTTTGTTGTCCCCACAGCTGAAGCGCACCGCTAGAGGCGTGACTGTTCGATCTATTGGGCAGGAGATCGAACTATAGGGGGCGCTTTATCGAGCTTGTTGTCCCCACAACCCGGTGTTTACCAACACAGCATAACAAAGAAATTGAACCTGGCCGAGCACGGTCTGGGCACGAGCGCTTCGCTCTAACCAGTGCTTTGGTCGCACGAGGAGTGGCCTTCGAATCGTCATCTTCGATTTCTCGGATCAAAAACAAACAAGAAAATACGGTTTGTTGTCCCCACAGCTGAAGCGCACCGCTAGAGGCGTGACTGTTCGATCTATTGGGCAGGAGATCGAACTATAGGGGGCGCTTTATTGAGCTTGTTGTCCCCACAGCCCGGTGTTTACCAACACAGCATAACAAAGAAATTGAACCTGGCCGAGCACGGTCTGGGCACGAGCGCTTCGCTCTAACCAGTGCTTTGGTCGCACGAGGAGTGGCCTTCGAATCGTCATCTTCGATTTCTCGGATCAAAAACAAACAAGAAAATACGGTTTGTTGTCCCCACAGCTGAAGCGCACCGCTAGAGGCGTGACTGTTCGATCTATTGGGCAGGAGATCGAACTATAGGGGGCGCTTTATCGAGCTTGTTGTCCCCACAGCCCGGTGTTTACCAACACAGCATAACAAAGAAATTGAACCTGGCCGAGCACGGTCTGGGCACGAGCGCTTCGCTCTAACCAGTGCTTTGGTCGCACGAGGAGTGGCCTTCGAATCGTCATCTTCGATTTCTCGGATCAAAAACAAACAAGAAAATACGGTTTGTTGTCCCCACAGCTGAAGCGCACCGCTAGAGGCGTGACTGTTCGATCTATTGGGCAGGAGATCGAACTATAGGGGGCGCTTTATCGAGCTTGTTGTCCCCACAGCCCGGTGTTTACCAACAGAGTATAACAAAGAAATTGAACCTGGCCGAGCACGGTCTGGGCACGAGCGCTTCGCTCTGACCAGTGCTTTGGTCGCACGAGGAGTGGCCTTCGAATCGTCATCTTCGATTTCTCGGATCAAAAACAAACAAGAAAATACGGTTTGTTGTCCCCACAGCTGAAGCGCACCGCTAGAGGCGTGACTGTTCGATCTCCTCCCCTATAGTTGACTGCATAAAATAGTCCTACGATTTCTTTTTTTGCCGTTTTGTGCTAATAAATGATCCTGGTAAACCAGATTTGCGCAACTGTATAATTATCGTTGTCACTGACGTCGATACAAATTACGCAATGCGAAAGTATCTTTAAAATTAATAAATTACAATTCTAAGTATTTGTACTCTATTCAAGATACTTTACAGTGAAAGTAACTCGAGTAGTATTTTAAATACTTTATGAAGCAGGTATTTCTTAACTTAAATACTTTTATTGAGTATTTTGTCTAACACTGTACAAGGTCACCTGATTGGGGCGCCTTCGCTAAGCTCGAGCGCCACGTGCGCGATGGTTCCCTCTAAGCTTGGAGTGCAGCGAAAGCTACAGGCGCAAGATCACAGCTTTGAGAGGTACTCCACCAGTACAGAAATGACTGGTGCATGTGATCTAATGTTAACGCCTGATCATTCGAAAAAAAAAAGAAGAAAAATTCGGTGTTTAGAGAGAAATTAAATTATAAGAAAATATAAGTCTTATGAATGCGCGTTTTGCGAAAACCAAAGTGATTCAACAAACCCAGACACCAGTTTTATGCTTTATTACCGTGATGCGTTTATTGTGAGGTATAGACAGCTCAAGTTAACCATTAGTTCCTCCCCCAATTTTATTTTTGGTCTTTTTATGGCTTCAGTTTTTAGGAGTCCATTTTTTCCTTCCATTGTTCGGTTTGTACTTTACTTTCCCTTTCGAGAGTTCAGAATGACCTCAATATCCTAGATGGTGGACCTTAGCTACTCACAAAGAAATCAAGGTCAGGTGGTGGTAAGGAGTGGTGGAAAGGGGGACACTTATTCACCCCTCTACATTCTTACCATTATCGGATGGTAAGAATGGAGAGGGGTGAATAAGTGTCCCCCTTTCCCTACTACCCTAAACTCTAAACTCTGGCAGGGAAATCCATTCGTCATTCGAGCACTGGCAGGTGTCGAGTGCTCACTTTTTGCTATATCGCTCTTTTGGAGTTTTTCACGTCAGCAAAACTCATCTGCCTTTCGACGCCTGGACATTGAGCAGAGCAGATACGAATTCACTTCCAAGAGGATTTCACGGCTGCGCCGAACCACAGGCGCGGATGGAGTTCTTCAGTCAACAGGCAAGTGAACTTCATTATCACGGCAATCCTCTGCCAATGGCGCCGACGTGTAGCAAGCAGTTCTCTGTGAACCACATGCAACAACGTCTCATCGAGGTACCAACCTGCACCGTTGAACAGCCGCAGTACGAAGCAGCGAGTAACATTGTGTGGAACAACGCTGCGACGGGACCTCAGTCGATTCTCTTCAACGCTCTACAAGGCCGGCCTCCGTTGAGCGCTATAGCGCACCAAAGTGTCCAAAACCTAAGCGAGAGTGCCGCGTGTGGCGTCGAGCCTCGGAACTTCCAAGCTGTTCCTAACACGCAACCTCCGGCATCAACGTGGGCCTCCACCGTCCAGCAGAAGTGTTTTCCTTGCAACCTCTGTGGCTATATTTGCTCCAGCGAAAATCTATTGCGTGCACACACAGAGGCTCATACGCTGTCCGCCTGCCACGTCCCTGTGAAGCAGGTCAGGCAGGAGAGCCTGACGGTTCAACACAAGCCCGCTGCGCCATCCGGAGCCCGAACGCCCAAGATGCTCAAGTGCACCTTTTGTCCGAAAACTTACGTGAGAGAGGTGTACTACCTTTCGCACATGGAAAAACACCTGAGCGCAATTAAAAAGTCCGGTCTGAGCGCAAGAAACCCCGTTGCTCCGATGCCCGTTCCAGTCGCGTTCGATCTCGTGGCATCTCCCTCATCGACTGTCTCGATGGCGTCTCCTATCGCCACCAGCGTCGCCGCATCTGCCGTCGCGGGTAGTCTGCCTGGTATGAAGTTCCCACCGCCCTCAGAGTCTCAGCTTCATCTGGACGACCTCGACTTTTCCGAAGCACTGGTGTTCCCATCGGAAAAGGACAGAAAGAACTTCGAACGGCTTTGGGAGGCGACGATGCACGATATCATGGTGACCTACTTTGGAGACTGCTGTGCGTGCTAGGACACTGGGTCTTGCACCCGCGGGCGTTCCTTATTCCTGTGATGCTGGCTGTGCCGGTGCTGCTTTTGCTCTCACCACACGTCGCTTTGTACTCGAGAAGAACTCTGTGCTTGTCCATTTTTTTATTATTTTTGTGTGACAAACGATGCTATCATGCAATATGTATCGACTTCGGACTAATAAACTGTCGTCTCGGTGGCGATGATTTTGCTGCGCACATGAGCATGCCGTCGCACTGCTTGGGTTTTAATTCTAACCGCCCTGGAAGTGTTTGTTGTAGGGTATCTTGTGACTACTGAAACGATAAGTACTCAGGCATTTAAAAGATAGTATAGAATAATCAGGTAATTCATCGAAGAGGTGCTTTGTATCGGGCTGAGGTATTATTTAATGCTGTTACTTGAATATAACTTGTGCCAGTAGTCATGTAACCTATTATATTCTGTAGTGGCGTTCTCAACGAAAGTCGACATTACACTTGTCTTAGACTCTAAGCTGCAGCGAGCAGAGTCGGACCTTGTGACACCAGGCATTCATTCATGATTTCGGAAGTTAAATGCCGATATGTCGACTGTCAATTCAGAACATTCGGCCCTCGTATACACATCTCGAGATGCGCATGCCACCGTTGCGTTCGCCACATGACTGACAGTCAAATTATAAAGATGTTCCTATGCCCGAGAACAACATCTTTCATCTTGGTACGAGAACGAAAAAAAAAGACAAGGGACACACAAAAACCCGTCAGACACGGACAACGTTTTTTTGTGTGTCCCTTGTCTTCTTTTGCACTCGCACACCAAGATGTTTCACCAACACGCTCTCCTAATTCTATCTAACAATTAGGCACGTCGGCCCGTGCTGGCCGATGGTGGGTCACCTCCGGAAAGTAGTCTACAGAAGTCAGTTATGCGACCCATTTATCTAGTAGGTGTTCGCAGTAGCCATGAGTGATGTTGTAATTTACATCCAGTTACAAAAAACCGAACGATCCGCAAGTTTCTGGGAGCTTCTAGATAAGATGCGAGCGAGAATAACTCGATTTACACCCTGGATCACATTTCTGCGGCAAATAGGCCAACGCATACGTCTGCTCGGCCACTTTGAGTGCGTATCAAAGTTGTGCACGCAGATCCTACACTTTTGAAGTGTCACAGAAAGTTGTCTCCGAGCCTATGTGACTAGATTAATAGGCTGCATTCAATTGGCGTTCAAATCGCAACAGCTAAGCGGATCCGCTCGTTTTCATCATGAAATGCGCGTGCAACTGCACTGAATCATTAAGGCGGCGGCCCCACGACGGCCATCTTGAACAAGCCATTAGTTCAAGCACTAGATGGCTGCACTCATCCGTGCGGCCTAAAGTCCGTAGAAAAGAGCTTTCTACGAGTAGCGACATTCTTTGAAGCACCGACTGCGTGTCGGTACAGGTTTTAGGAAGGGAATGGCGGCGTAAATCAGAAGTTTGAACTGAATGCCACCATCTTGTTCCCGCGGAATGGGCCTTGTCATTTGTATTGGTTGTCGCTACTTGTAAAAGAAGTATCAAGGGACTTAAAGGGGCTATGCAACAATTTTTTTACTTTGCGCAAATACCGCTTAGAACGGATCCCTGACGTTAATGACCTATGAAACACGCCTTCGTTTTTCACCCGACGCATTAGAAGTCCCAGAAAAAAATTAAAGAAAAACGAGCAGCGTTCACCCCCTCAACTCGCAGCCAGAACAAGCGGCCACGTGATCTGGAGCCGATTATATGCCGCCAATGTTGATCATAGCCACGCGCTGGGGTTGGCAAAGCACAGGACACGCGCTGAGTTCCAGACATTGTTATGGCTCGGCTATTGTCGTCGTTGCAGCGATTGGACACGGGCCACTACCCGAATGCTTCTCGAGCTAGTAATTATCACGAGCCCAAATCGAGTGCTCACGCAATGCTCGGGTCCAATCTATGAACCGCATTCAAATATCGTCATTGGGGTGTACTGCAATCCCCACCTTACGTCATCAAATTTTGCAAAGGAGAGATTGAATGAAAATGATCGCTTTTGTCCTTGAAATTACACCGCAACAAAGAAGTTTCTTGGCCAGTGGCATTGCATGCGAGTATCCTTGAGTTTCACTAGTGCCAGTAAGCTCGTGTAAAGTGAAAAACATTCCAATTGAATATCGTTGCACAGCTCCTTTAAAGGAGCGGTGCAACGATATTCAATTGGAATGTTTTTCACTTTACACGAGCTTACTGGCACTAGTGAAACTCAAGGATACTCGCATGCAATGCCACTGGCCAAGAAACTTCTTTGTTGCGGTGTAATTTCAAGGACAAAAGCGATCATTTTCATTCAATCTCTCCTTTGCAAAATTTGATGACGTAAGGTGGGGATTGCAGTACACCCCAATGACGATATTTGAATGCGGTTCATAGATTGGACCCGAGCATTGCGTGAGCACTCGATTTGGGCTCGTGATAATTACTAGCTCGAGAAGCATTCGGGTAGTGGCCCGTGTCCAATCGCTGCAACGACGACAATAGCCGAGCCATAACAATGTCTGGAACTCAGCGCGTGTCCTGTGCTTTGCCAACCCCAGCGCGTGGCTATGATCAACATTGGCGGCATATAATCGGCTCCAGATCACGTGTCCGCTTGTTCTGGCTGCGAGTTGAGGGGGTAAACGCTGCTCGTTTTTTTTTTTTATTTTTTTTTCTGGGACTTCTGTTGCGTGGAGTGAAAAACGTACGCGTGTTTCATAAGTCATTAACGTCAGGGATCCGTTCTAAGCGGTGTTTGCGCAAAGTACAAAAATTGTTGCATCGCCACTTTAAAGGGATTGTCCGGTCGAAACCGGAAGTACTTAAGTTTTTGTGCTCGTTACGTCGAGGGAGCCTTCATGTAGACAAACGTCATTTTTATTTTGATATATGATCTCCCGTTGTTAATTAAACCTTTCATGAGCGTAGGTACGAAACTGCACCCCGAATTTCGCCAGTGTCAATGGCTGACATCCGTAGGTGCTGCGTGACGTCACAAAACGCAAAGGTTTGTCGGATGGTCGGGATAACAAGCGTTGGTCGATGGATGTCTTGCATTTTGTTTCGAATTATATAGTCTCCTAGGCTGTACTCTACTGAAATACGGTTCTTTTAATGAAGTTCCCAAGCATGTGCAAAAAACGTCACGCATTTGAGCAGGATATTACTCTCAAAGAGCCATAAGCTTCGAGGAAACGTATGCCGTTTCGCGCAAACACAACTGCGACGGCTACCGATTGAACTAGGGGCGCTTGCATATCAAAGGATGCAGATTTCGCCTCTGAAGCGGCATCTGGGTACACATGTCGGCGGATCCGCTGGAGCGGTGATGAGGCTGCTGGTCGTTCCCTCAGAGGCGATGTCCGCGGGTCGAAGGCAAACGGCGAATCGTTCAAATGCATGTCGTCACTTGACTTGGACGAGCTGGGTGAATCGTAGTCACGCTCCATTTTCACACTTGGGTCAAACAGAATCGGGCTGCACGCGTGCTAAATACAACTTCTGGTATCGTTTCCAGATGGCCTAGCTGTTGGTTTCGGTTTCGTTGCATAATCAAATTGATTGATCCGATTTGGGCAAGGAGTGGATGGACGTAGTTTAATATCGTTGGCACAACATCACACCTCAGCTTACGAGCCTTCTGTCCGCTTAGAGCTCAGCTCGTAGCTGTCTTCTGCGAGATGATTGCTGCATAAACGGGATCTCGATCTTGACGGGAACCTAGTCCCTACGCACGGCGACGATCCACTTTGCTCGTCACTGTACGTCTCGCGGAAAAGAGTGGAACGTCATGTCTTGGCTCGCATGTGCTGCCCGGTGGTTGTGGCACCCAACCACGAAACAAGTCGAGCACAACAACAAAAACGAAGCGCGCTGAGGCGTTCACTCGCAGGCAAACGACGAGACAGAAATGCTCGCTTTGTGTTTTGTGACATCAGAGCTTCAATGTTGCCAACGAAAGCAGCGTTTACGCTAGAATGCGATTGGAGCAGTGTAAATTCATTTTACTTACGCAGAGGGGCATATAAAATTCAGATATTGCACGTACGGTGCGTCTCGAGGCAATAACAACGATATTCAATTGTTTTCTCGAATACAAAATTTGGCCGGACAATCCCTTTAAGCGTGGCCAGAAAACTGGCGCGTGGCACTGATGTTCCTCCTCTGCTTTTAATTTCCTCCTTTCTACTGCTCGCCCATGCCCGTTCAGGGCTCAGCGCGTGCTCTCGCTGACACATATGCCAGCAAACGTGCCAGTGGTGCTAGCAGTGCCCAGTTCGCCCAGAAGTGGAGCCCAGAAAGCTCGTCTATCCAAGTGAGGGTGCCAAGCTGGGTAAATTTCGTTCTTTGTTCCGCGCTGCAGGGTTTGCAAAGCGATTTCGTTAGAGGCTAACAAGAAAGTAGCTATCCGTTTAACTATTCAAGAATTAAAAACGTATATTCAATCAATCAGTAAAGGATGTTATCAAATATTAAGGTGCAACCCCATCGTGCATGACGTTTTAGGGCTTTTTGGACGACTTATAACTTTCGTTCTATGTATTTTACAATTATAAAGTTAATGTCAAATTAAAGAGCTGTCTTTCAACAATATTTTAATGTCTCGATATTACGATTACATTTAGTTGTTAGTTAATTATTCAGCTTTTAATAGACCACAGTTTATAATATTGAAAAAAATTATTTCTCGAGTTATAACGTCCCATCGTCCACGATATTTTACGTGAACGTTCGGTTGGATGTACTTAATTAAAAAAGTAAGCAACGAACTGTACATATAATGTATATTTTAAAATAAAAAATAAAGTTTAAATTGGCATTACTTTATGGCGCTATAAAAGCGGAATCACGTCAACTAATCAAAATAACGAGACATTAAATTATGAAGCATCCTTCGATAATACATTTCCCAGAACTTCCATATTGATACATTACACGTTAAGAATGTTATAAGACCTCAAACTTTTCCCATTCAGTTACGGTAAATTGTAGTTTCTTAATATAAAGTACAGATGGCGACACGTGTTCAAGAACTGCTTGATGTGCATTTTCCGTCGTGTGCCGCTTGGAACGCCACGTGAAAGACAGAAAAAGCGCCAGATGTCAAGGTGTCAGATGATGCCGGCAGTGAGCGAGCCAGAGATGTCAGAACAACAAGCGCGAGGCTGCGGGTGCACCACAGCTACTTTTGCGCGCGTTCTACTGTGCGTCGGTACACATGCCCGACGCGATCCAAATGAAAGGGGCGCCATGAAATGCAGTCTGCCATTTCATATTCCACCCCATATGCAAAAATATTTTAATGTTTTTATCACTTGCAAAAATCATTTTCGCAATTAAACTATGCTTGTCGGAATGGTTCGACTATATTTTGTTTCAAAAACCACCTAATGGCTCTTGAGTGGCAGTGATATTAAAACAAAACACAAAAAATTAAATCGTCACAGTGTCTCTGAGCCAACGCGCTGGCCCGTGAATCTGTATTTGTCGGGTTTAAATATCGGCCGAGGTGCCCGCAATCCGACAGAGGCCAATCTGAGATTTCGGTTGCACGTCAAAAGATCTCCAGTTAGTCAAAGTTAGTCATTGTGGCGTGTTACGCGATTTTTGTTGGTTTGGCTTGTAAAACCCTAAGATCTGAATATTTGCTTTGCTTTACCTTAGTTCGGAGTGCAGCCAACGCTACGGGCTGATGAAGCAACTGAAGCAGCGCCAAGAGCACGAGGTCAAGCTGTTTGTTCTCTTTCTGGGCCTCTGCGGTCGGGCTAAACTAGAGTCACTAAATAAGCTACGCTTAATACATATCTTGGCGCTTAAAATAATGGTTTTCAGTTATCTGAAGCTTTATCTCAAATCACAGTAAACGCTTTTCCGTCCTCCACAAATGTTCAAACAGACGCGACAAAGCAAAGCAATATTACATGAGCTTCCTGACACCGAAACTAATGCTGAGGAAGTCGCACTTTTAAATCATGGCGATCGGCAGCTGCGTTTGATTTGTTACTAAACATCAAGATGGCGGCGCCCACAACAATATCGGGGGAAAAAGCGCCTATTAGCCCCGTGCGCGACCGAAAGCGTCGCTGTGGTCGGCCTTCCACGATTGGCCGAACGCTGACTATGACGTCGGAAAGGGGATTTTCATCGACGGAAATAAGAGGAATGAAAGAACTTTAATTTTGACGGTGTTGGCAGTGTTCCTTTAAGAGCGCAATGATTTCAAGCTTCCACCATGCTAATAACAAACACCATCTAACTTGTTGTTTGCAAGGTAATGACGTCACAAAGGGGAACCACAGGAGGGCGCCACCAAAACTTCTCGCCGCTAATACTCTAAGCGTAGCTCAATAGGTTTAGCTCACAGGCTAAACCTAAAGCCCCTTCATGTTTCAGAAGTAGCGCAAGTTTCATCGATGCACGAGGCACGTGCAACGTGCAGCCCTTGGGAAGGTCATGGCGGCACAGCGCAGCACGTAGCAGAACTGAGCTAGATTTCAGACGCCATGAATTTCCCAGAAGTGGCGAACGGGACGTGCCTCAAGCATTTTCACAATGAATGGCGCCACTATTCCCAGGATATAAGGGCTTTATCTAAACCAAGTGCGGTGGGGGATCGTTGGCCGAGTCTGTTGCGGCACCGCAGATCAGAGCACGTGGAGAAATGCTCGAGCGCGAGCGGAGCTCACGCTGCAGGACCTGTAGGGACTATACTTCGTTTCACCTTATGTGCGAGCGAAGGCAAAACTGGAAGCGCGAGCACGGAAGCTCCGTGCGTTCAGGCTTTGCTCGAGCGCGCGAGCTGGGGAGAAATGCAAAAAGCGCTGGTCTCGCGCTTCTAGCTTTGCCTTCGCTCGCAGATAAAGTGAAACGAAGTATAGATCCCCTCGATGTGTTTGCGTTGGTCTTTCAAATAACCTCAAAGGTGCCAGTGCACGAGGCCCGTGTCTCGAGCGGCCCTTGGAGGCAAATGGCAGCGCAGCACTAAAATGACTGACCCTTGAAAGCGAATGGCGGCGGAGCCCCCACTCGTGGCACGTGTCTTGCGCGTTTCCACAATAATGGTTAGCGGTACTTTTAAAAAACGCCTTTATCTAGGGGCTTTAGACGGGACCCTGGGTTCAGTCGCCCATCTGCATCCTATAGCGTCATGCTACATCGTAATGCACGTTAAAGACCCTGAGCTAACAGTTGTACTGCACTTTCTATAACCTTCAACGGGTAACAATGTCACCCTTCGAAACTTCTGCTCTCTAAAAAACTAACGAATAATTTTGAATGCGCCATTATATTTCATTTTTAATGTGTGTTCGCGTGTTAGCGTTCTTTTTTTTTTGTTTACATTTTTTATTATGCGGCTCATACTTATGATGAAACAGACTATAGTTGTCGGACTTCTGGAAAAATATTATGTAGCTAAGAAAATGGCACATGAACGCAAAGGACAAAACACACACACACACACACACACACACACACACACACACACACACACACACACACACACACACACACACACACACACACACACACACACACACACACACACACGCACGCATAGGCGCACTTAATAAAAATAATTGAAATAATAGAATTGATTATAATTGTGTTTTCAAAGGGTAGAGCGCACCAACATCTATAAACGCGAGCTCGATGCTTTAAAGGGGCCCTCCAACAGTATTTGAGCGTCTACTTTTTTTTTGCGGTTTCTCCACGCTAGTGGTCCCGGAAACCCAGTGGACAACAAAAGAGTTTAAAAATATTAGCGCATCATATTTTAATTTGACAACTCGGAAACACCTCCTCCGACGGTGGCGCCGCGAGGTGCCGAATGCGCGCGCATAACGGCGCTCCCTTTCAGAATACGTCACATTCACTGGGTTTCGTGATTGGCGGGAGTCGTCCCAGAAATTTTGAAGCGGAATAAAGTATATCACACGTTAATCGTCATTATTTCTCTAAAAAGTCGTTTCTATAGAGCTAATAAAGTTGCAAATTAAAGTTCAAAAAGGGCGAAAACAACGCCTCGTCGCTCATGCGCGCCTCCCAGCGGCGGAGTACCTCCTACTCGCCGAGGCAGCCGAGGCGGCTCCGGTGGCGGAGTTGCGGGAGACGATCCTTCCGCGGCTGTCGAAGCGGACTGAGGCAGAGACGCGGCGCTTGCGTGGTGTGTCCTCGTACGGTGCGACGCCCAGCTCCGCACTCCTTTTCAAGAATTCGGCGCTCAAAATCCGATAAGCCCGGTAAATTCATCGATGATGGCAACCCGATTCCAAAGCTACGATGGTTGCAGCGAGGCCTAATGGCCGACCGGGCCGACGGGCTATCAACCAAACTCGCGTCCAATTGGCCAACCGCTTTGCTCCAATCGCTAAACTGTTTCATTTTACGTCATGAAGCGCAATGTTTTGCTTATTTAAAGTTGTTTTCTGCAATATTTAATTTGCTAATAACTCACAAAATATTGCAAATTTCTGTAATATTTTTTTTCCCTCGGTGTTCCTGCTTTCATGGAGCTCCGTTTCAGCGCGAACTTCAAACCAGTCAAAAAATTGTTGGTGGGCCCCTTTAAATGGTGCGCTTGTTCACTGGAAGTGTAGTTCAGGGCAGTATGCTCGCACTTGTATGTTCCGCTTCGCTCGCAAGATAAAACCAAACACTTTACTGGTAATGTATTTAGTGAAACAAAGCTTACCTTCTGTATATGTGCAATGCCCTCAGTTTTCGCGTGATTACACGCTTGTTTGTCATTATTGTTTTCGTTTCCCACTGCGATTCAGTTCATGCTCTTTTGTGTGCTACATGCATTAGAGACCAAGGCAACCCAGGAGCAATCTATTTCGCGGATTGTAAAAAAAAAAAAAAACATGCAACTTGCCACGTGTGCCACAATCAATACAAAATATTCTAAGCTTCACATGGGACTGCTTGCCTGAGTAAACAATGTTCTTTGTCAAGAAAAAGTGCGATTGTATGAAATCCCGTGGGAAAAACTCGTTTTAAGCACGCGACCGTTGGCATGCAGTGAATACTCATAATCGGCGCCGAGATGAGTGGTAGCTGTCATCAGGTGGAGTTTTTCTATCAACCCAGAGTTCGAATGTTTCCTTCATTCTGTTGTAAGCAATCAGGAGACAACTCACACCAAATTTGAGGGTAATAAAGTACTATGAGCATTCAAACATAACGGCCTGAGCAGTATATGTGTACAAGCTTTAGCTTTTGATGCACCTTTAACTTTCAATACGCTGAACGCTAGTGTAAAATGTAGGGCTGTTTTATTCTTAATCAGCGTACCATGTGCGTGCTTACACTATATTTTATACAAAGTCAAACTCTACCCGTTTGCATCTTTTTAATTTTTGCACACCACTACTTGCGCGCATAAATCACCAAATTAAGACTGGTAATGGATGTCACAAAAAATAAATTTACAGGGTTTTTTCACCGCAAAAATAAACTACGCATCGCCTAACGCTCACTCTTCGCCCAAAGGTAGCGTTAGGTCACAACCAGATGCCAAAGTTTCATCACGAACGGACACCTTATTCAAAAGTTAAGGAATTGTCTGAAAAATTCAATGGGAAAATGGAGCCCATTTTTGCCCGTTTTCGGTTTCTGATGCCATAGAGCCCCATGTATTCGAAAACTCCGTCGGCCGCCGTTTTCCTATTGAACTTTTCAGAAAATCACTTATAACTTTTGAATAAGGTATCGGATCGGGCTGAAACGTTGACATCTGGATGTGACCTCTAGCGCTACCTTTCGGCGGAGAATGAGCGTTCGGCAATGCCTAGTCTATTCTTGAGGTAAAAAAAACAAAAAAAAAAAACTGCAATATTTTGTTTTGTGACACCCTGTACATTAAGTGCAAAAGCTATCCACAGACCCAGAATGCTTGCCTTTTTCACCTTATGATGTACCGCAGGAAAGGCTACAGGCGCGAGCTCCTTGCTCTAGGGCACATCTCGGCGGCACAAGCTCTCGTGCATTAAGGGCAGCTGCCAACGCTATGAGCTCGCGCTTCTAGCCTTCGCTGCGGTACAACATAAGGTGAAACGGAGTATAGTCATTGCATTTATCACTGAGATCGTATATTAAAATTAATTCTTATCATTTATTGCAGTGAGTTAATTTTTAACCTCGGCATGCTTTTTATTATGACTCCCGCACCAGTCCTACTTTGGGTTTACCAAACTCAACATCTAAACCTGAGAGTCATTTTTTTGTGTTTTCCAGTCTCGTGGTTCTGGTAAAAATAAACACCCAGCTACCTAAATGAGACAACTGACCGCCCAAAAAATTGTTCATTTATGTTTTTATTTTTTAGGTAGTTAATTCCTCAAGCTAGAATTTTGGAAACCCAAGTCTATCACGTCATCACGTTTTCCTGGAAATCCGCAAAGAGTCAAACGCATGCACGACAAAAAGGCCGGCCCGTCATATTGCCGCCCGCAGAGCCGAGAAAGCAACGCTCGGTCACGGACTTCTCGAAGATTGCGTTCATTCTTGCACCGGACGTAACTTTCGCCCTGTTTTGTTGTTCTCGAAATTGCCAGTTCATCCTCGCCCGGAGCGCGCGACGCTCGAACCTTCTTTGCCGAACTTTCGAGATGGTGATGCATTGTAGATAAGCAGCAGCCAGCGACCTTGTCGAGGAAGTCTCGCTCTTGCTCTCTGTTACGTTGCCGAATCGCCACCTGCTTTTCTGCTGCCTCGACGCTCTTTCTTTACTTTTTTTGTTTGGCACGAGTTCGCCGATTAAACCTTTATTTTTCAGTTCACTGTTCGTCCTCTCGTCACCTTCATTCGTGTCAATATAAATCTAACCACATTGAAATATGTGTAATTGGCCTCTGAAATCTCCGAAAACGGCGTACAGGCAATTTTATATTTTTCAACGCGTCGGTGGTTTTGTTGTGCATGTGTCTCGCCATTTGGCTCAGGACGATTTTCAGGTTTTGTCGTGCCCACATTTGCTGGAGACGTGAGCTCGGAGCGTAGGCAACTGCCCCCCCCCCCCCCCCCCTGCACGAGAACTGGCGTAGCCGTGCGCGTTCCAAAGAAAGCTCGTGCAGAGAAAAACATGCAAAGGACCAGGGATGTCAAATTCAGGATCTAGAAAAAGACCACACTGAATCGAAGTGCCACCACACACGATTTCTCGCATTGATGTACAGGCCTGGAAGGCGATCTCACCGTCATCTGTTGGTTCAGAATCACACTAACCAAGGGTGGGGTGGCACCTTAAAGAACATATATGGGACATGCCTTGTCAGCATATCGTGAATGAAAAGCTTTTGCGCGACATAAACGTTTAAATTTATTCTCGCTGTAAGTCAGAGCGCAGCCGAAATAACAAGTAAATTAGGTAAATCAAGCAGAGCCAAAAGCGCTACGTCACGGAGCTCAACGTATTTTAGTTCGTTTGTTGTCACCGGTCAAAGCAATCAAGCGCGAACCATGCACCATGGGCTTGCGCTTTTAATATGCGTTCCGAAAACCTACGTCAGGGAGGTGTACCATCTTTCGCACTTCTTTTGCACCTGTCAACCCTTCGAGCCTCTCGTCTAAGCGCTAGAAACCCGGCTGTGACGTCGCCGCTGCAATGCCCACCCCTGTAATCTTCAGCTACCCACAGGTTACTCATCGACTATCCCGATGGCATCTCCTATTGCCGGCAGCTCCTCATCACCTGCCATCGTGGGCAGCCTTGCTGTTCTTCGGGTTCCACTACGGGAGGAGTCCTTGATTAACGTGAATGGCCTCGACCCCTCCGCCTTGCCGAGGTTTTCCAAAGAAGAGGAGCAACAGCACTTCGACCAGCTCTGGACATCGACAACCGAGGATATTGTGTTTCTTCTGTTTGGAAACTTCGGGCCTCGCTGGGCCACTTGAAGCCCTGCCTGCGTCCCTGACGCCGGTAATGTTGGCCGCGTCTGTGCTGCTCGTGCTGTTACCACATTCAGCGAAGCACTACGGTACCCATGAGCGTCTGTTCTTTTGACAAGCGATGGTGCCGTCCAATCAGCGCAGGCTTAGGCAGAATAAACTGTTTTCTCGGTGACGCTAATTGTGCTAATTCTGTTTCTTTTTCTTTTAGAGAGAAGGACATTTGAAGGGTTTCTTTTATTTAGTTCGCCTCCTTTCGGAAATTTCGGCCCGTGCGGAGCTACAAGGAGGCAACTATACTGAAGTAATTGAGCATATTGGAAACAAAACTTACCACGTAACTCGTACCATGTATACCATGTTTTCATTTTTCTTCTTTTTACAACCTTACGATTCACGAAGTGCGACAAAACACGGAAAGAAATAAAGGGAAGCCCCTTTCATATTAACTGCCATATCTTTTTTATAATGAGGTACAGTTTTTTTTTTTTTTTTTTTTCAATCTCAAAGACTTATTCAACGTGGCAGTTTCAGTCTGCTGTGCTGAATTCGGTTTGACAAGGCCTGCAGTGCTTGGGGTGAGGATATAAACAAACCTTTGTTCTATTCGCTCTCTAAAAATAAGGCGCCTCCGGCCAAAGTGCACGTAAACTGCTTTGCGAATGGGTCTTTCATATTGCAGTGATGGAAGTGCTGCGACATAGGCGCCATGATCGAAAATCTGCTCCATGTCGTGCCAAAATGCCATTTTTGCTCACAATTGCGCTACACCTTCGCCTATAAAAACTTAAACAAAGCAACAAAAAAAAAAGGATATTGGTTGACACTAATATTGGACGAAGTTGGAGTGAAGTAAAATGTTAAATACAAGATATTTCGCGGTATTTTTACCCAAGTAACTAAAATTTCGCCTCAACTTCCAGACGATGATGTCGGAGAGGTAACGGCTAGAAGTCGTGAGAAAATAATAAAATGGTGGTATGAAATTGCTGCGATAAGACAGAACAGAACAAGGGTCTCATACTCCTGATGAGATCACTTGATTTTCATGTCAGGCACATGCCTCCACGCCGTGGCACAGTGGCCACTCGCGTCAACCTTCACACCCCTAGCACTGGCGCGCGTGCGTCGAGCTTCACCGCGTCGCATCGGTGTGTTAGGCGAAGTGGCTTATGCAGGTTAAGCGCGGTCCGAACCGACACGTAAGGCAGACCCTTTCCGAAATTCAGTGCTGTTCGTATAGCAGTTTAGGTTTTGCCAGACAAAAGTCGGAAATTAACTTGTATGCAATCGGGCACCGTCACTTTCGCAAGTCAACGGCACGCGAGAAATTGTTCAATGGGAATTTTTTACCGCCCTTCGTTCTACGAAGAACTGCAAAAATTAAGACCGGCCGTCATTCCTTACCTCTACGCTATCTCCCACAATTTGAAAACATTTGCGGGGCGTTACGAGGTTCCGGTTGTTTTTACGGCCTCAAATAAGCTGTCGTCGTTTCGCAGAAGAATCAATGCTCCAGACAAAGATAGCGGCGAATGCAAAAAGAAACACAAAAATAAGTTTCTGGAGTGCGCAACCTTTGTCGTCTTCGACATTTCACTTCAAGTTCCTAGATAAGGGATTCCTACAAGCAGCGACATTTTTTGAAGCGCCGACCACGTGACGGTGCAGGTTTTAGGAAGCGAATGGCGGCGCACAGCAGGAGACTAAACTGAAGGACGTCATTTTGTTAACGGAATGTGCGTTGTCATTTATATTGGTTGTCGTGACTTGTGAAAAGAAGTATCGAGGGAGTTTAATTCCACTATCGTGCGGGCTATCCTGCGGGCTATCCACTATCCTACGTGAGGTCAACAGGCCGCTGCGTAAATGATCGCGCTAGAGAGCAAGCAGCGGCTATCAAACAGACGCCGTCTGGGCATCTGGCCGTGCATTGCGATCGATGCCCGTGCACCCCCTTGGTTTCAAACACAGCCATCCTGGGACGACACAGCGGAAAATCAACTAGGGAAATTCGCAAAGCGTTTGTCATCAAAACAAGGGGCGTCGATAAATTGAATTGAATTGAAGTTTATTTGACATATGAAATGTCGGGGAGGGAGGAGCAAGAGGTTGCCGAAGCTACCTGACGAGGCTCCAATCCCCTTTCCCGTCTGTGTCACTCTTAGATAAGAAAATGTTATTTTTAGAGAGAGAGAGAGAGAGAGAGAGAGAGAGAGAGAGGGGTGACTGGAAGTGACGTGGTTATATTAAAGTATTTAAGTCATTGTTTTTTTTTTTTTTAATAGACTTTCACTGAGACATGAACCAACTGGACCTCTGAGCATTTTGTTGCTATTTCGAATTCTTTTCGTGTTTCTCGGCGTATTTTCCCTTCGTTCTAGTTGAGTGGGTCCCATCTTCCTGATTGTTGGAACTGGGGAAACTATGCGGAGGGCAAGTTCGTCTGCTTCTTGCGCAGGGGGTAGCGGTGACGTCAGAACGCCGAGCCCTGATTGGCTGATCGCGACCCCCCTATCTGAGCGTCGTCTGCTTCTTTGCAACGTCGTCTGCTCGCAACGTCGTCTGCGTCTGTCTTACCTTTCCTGCGACTTTCGGAACTGCAGAGGCCAGATTCACAAAACCATCTTACGCCAAAAGAGTGCGTAAGACAAAACGTGAGAACAAATTCGTATTCACGAAACGAAATTATCCTAAGTTTTGCTTAGGTTACGACGGAATCCTACGACGATCAACTCAGCATGGCCGACAGCGTCGCTCAGTTACTTGGTCGCGACGACCAACGGACGTTTATTTTTGTACATGCTCTTCTCACGCGTCCCGACTACAAGCAGCAAGAAAAAAAGTAAAAAGTACTTGAAATAAACCACGACGAACAAGAACGCTGGATCCACAAACACCCGGGAAATGCTCCAACGACCACGATTCCACCGGCCCCGAGTAAGCGAGCTCGGCAGATAGGCCTAGCAGGCACAGCGGTGCTCCGACGGTCCTTGGCCAAGACCGTCTGTCCACGACCGGCTGGCGTGCTGAATGGAATATGCCCGCGCGACCCTTGTGAACCCTTCAATCTCTTCCTCTTGTCATTTCCTTGTTTTCCGAGGCAGCGATGACTCTCGCCGGTGAAAAAGCGGTGAATCTCCGACAGACGCAGGAAAGGTAAAGCAGCCATCGCTTTGACTAGCAGACGTAAAGCAGACGACGTTAACTGCGTCAACCCGCCGACGCCGTTCAAAAGTGAGGAGTCTCGCCGCACACGAAAGGAGGGAAAAAGTATTTGGGAGGGAACTTGCGGACACTAACACGCTCACTCTCGGTTCTTAGCAAACAAACCTCGGCGCCTCGGGACACCTCGCCAGTGAGTCCTTTGACTTCTCTCCTTGATGCGCGTCTGCTAGTCGTTAGACAAAAACAGCGTACCGCTCGCTTCATTCGTTTGCCCTCTCTGAAAGGCGAAGTCGAGCTCGCTCGTAAAGACCTGCACTTCCGAAAGTCGCAGGAAAGGTAAGACAGACGCAGACGAGGTTGCGAGCAGACGACGTTGCAAAGGAGCAGACGACGCTCAGATAGGGGTTCGCGATCAGCCAATCAGGGCTCGGCGTTCTGGCGTCACCGCTACTTCCTTTCTCATGCGCAGAAGACGAAAATGAGCTCACTTGCGAGGCGTATAGAAATCCTTTCTCAGGGAAGAATTTGTTCTGAAAAGTTCTCAAAGTTCTCCGTGCTCCGTTCCAAGAGTTTCAGAAAATCTCTTCCAGCCGGCGTATGTTTCAACTTGAGCTCGTATTCTTCTTCCTGTTGCTTGCGAAGCTCCTCCAAGGTCGAAAAGGAAACACACTTATGTATACGCGCGTCGAGCTTGACGTTTTTCGGCAGCCCCGCGGTGCATCTTCTCGCATCGTTGAGCAGGCTTTCAAGTTTCTTCACGTCCTGCATAGTGACATGGTGAAATCGCAGTCCATACATGATCTTGGAGACGAGCGGAGACTTTGTCAGTGAGAGAGTTACCAATTGTACTACCCCCTGCCGCCTCCAACCCCCCCCCCCCCCCCCCCTAGCCTGTGACCATCTTCTGCATCCAACTCCCCTCGTTGTTCCTGGAGTTTACGCTGATGCCGAGTATGGGGTGTTCGTCTGTCTTCTCGATTGCCCTTCCGTCAATCTTGAGGTCCAAGTGGATCGGCGCCCCCTTACCAAAAATTAAATACTTTGCCTTTTCTGTGAGGGACTGAGGCCTACGCTCTTGAGCTAATCTTTTATTGCGTCCAGTCACGTTTGGACAATCTCTCGTTGCTAGGAGTGATATTCCCTGTTGGTACATAGCGTTAAGTCGTCAGCATTAACCGTAAATCTTAGACAGTCAATCTTCGCACGCTCCCACAACAGTGGGGCCATGTCTAGGTTAAAAGAGTTGGAAAGAGCACCGAGCCCTGTGGTATCCCAATGTTGTTTGTTCTCACCGAGCTCAGATGCCACCCCACCTTGATAGCATATATCTCCAGTCTTTCAAGAAGATCTCCACGAAGTGTAGCGTCCTGCCGTCGATTTCTTGTTTTCTGAAACACCTGAAGACGACTTCGTGCGGGAGGGTGTCATAGGCTTTCTTTATGTCTGCCGCAACCATCATCCGAACTTGGTAGCGCCTGGTCTGGAGGAGGGTGACTTCCTGTCAAATGAACGTAAGACTATCGTGTGCGCCCAAGTGCTTACGGAAGCCCGTTTGAGCGGGGTGGTAGGTACCGTGTTTGTCCAAGATCCAGTCGATTCTACCTAGCTCCATCTGTTCCAACAATTTGCAGAGAACGGAGGTTAGGGAAATCGGTCTCGTGTTTTGCGGTACATAGGTTTTTTTTCCGGGCGTTGGTATTGTTAGGAGTAACCCAAGACAGCTTCCGATCTTCCGGTAGGTTTTCCCATGTTCATACTTTGTTACACTGTTTTAATAGTAGTTCTCGCGTCCTTGTAGGAAGGTTTCGTAGCATGGTACCGCTGACCTGATCGGGTCCAGCACTGCTTTTTCCCCTTGTTTTTGTAAAATCTGTATTGTGCGGCATATTAGCGTCCACTTCAACCGGATCGTAAATCGCACAGTTCAGTGCTGCGGTTTGCTGCGGAAAAAAAATCGGTCCAATTTCTGCCGGAATTGTTTCTACCGTACTATATCTCTTCCCAGCGCCATGTTCGGTACTGTCTGTCTGGTTTTTGTCTTTCCCGGCATGGTGTTAAAAAGGGCTCACACCTTGGATAACGATGTATGCTTGTTGAACGTATCGCACATCTCGACCCAGTTATCCTGTCCAAGCTTACGGGCGTGTTCTCTTGCTTCTTTGGTAAGGCGGTCGACTTCGTTGAGTCGTGGCGGTTCTTTTGTTCTTCTAGACTTATTCAGTTCGATGTTCTTCAAGTAACATAACGAGAAGAGCCTTGTATGCAGTGTTGGAGCGTCAACAGCCACCTACTTCTTCATGGTGGTCATGTTCACACCCTCTACCATTGTCTTTGTGAGGTCCATTATGAACCTGGCGTCATGCGTTTCCACGAGTTCTCTCCGCAGTGCATCCCATTTTATATTTTTTGCTGTCCGCTTCGCTCTGCTGTTTACCATACTGGTGATCTTAATTTCTATGTACAAATGGTAACTCCCCCAGGAGTTCTGGAACACCTCCCACTCCGCTTGAGTTTCTCCGACGTAAAAGTTAGATCTGGGTCTGAGTAAAAGTCAGATCGCTACGGGATGGCGCAACAGCCAAACTAGCTAGAAAACGCTTTTTGCAAGCGCCGACAGATGGCGGCGGGATGCATATTTCGAGAGGCTAAGCGATAGGACGCATAGCAACGGAGGCTGCACTGGATTGGCAGGTTATAGGAAGCGTCGCCGTGAACTCACAAACGAAGATCGCCGGTGACGTCCCCGTTCACCAATTTTGACACCGCGCAGGGGGGGGGGGGGGGGGGGGGGAGTAAAAGCAATACCACCTCGAAGACAAGGCCTGTGCATGAAGCTTCGTTAGTAGATCCCCGAACCCCCCGAAGCTTGATGAGAGGAGGGGCCCCGCGGAGCGCGGGCGAAAAGTGACCGCAACGCCCTTGGCGAGCTCGGAGCCTCCGCTAGCAGACGAATTCTCCGCAACGCATTGGTTTTGCCTAGATTTCCGAGCGAGGTGACCAATGAAAAAAATGGTCATGGGTATTCGCTGATTTGCATGTTAAAAAATAGGTGCCTCCTCATAAGTGAAGGACATTTTCTTCGCGTGGGAAAGATGTTAGAGCTTTCAGGTTGCAATTTGGGGGCTCTCCTGGAGAAAACACTCAATTACAACTTATGTAAGCGAGACAAAACACAAATGTACCTTCGCACTGTTTTTTGAAAAAAAGGGCAATGTACAAAAATTTTAGAACGTTTCAACTTTACTGCTCTTATAAATCTATTCGTTTCGTTGTTGCAGTGCCCATTTCTCATGAATGTCTTTTTTATAACCGTTTTCGCGTCCTGTTTTTTTCATCCGCAACATGGGTCTAAACTAAAGTATCAATCTGCCAGTATTGGCAACTTTCAGCGATGGTGGTACCGCGTTATGAGAATCGCGCACCCTAGCTCCTGGATGATTGGCCTCATAATAAATGGGCTTGCCTACACCTTACTGGCGTGAAAAAACAACGTAAGGCTGTAATACTGCTCGTATATAGTAAAACTAGAATTGCTTACGCGTCGCAGACCCAGCCTCGTACCGCTGTTCTATGATGACAAGAACGTTTAAATAGGGCAGGACCCGGCATGACGTCATACCCAGCGACGCCGGAAGAACAACCCAATCCCAGACTAAATTCAACCATGCTCCCATCGTCTGCTCTCCGCTCGGTCGTTAGGCTTAGGATACGTCTGCTCCGTGCCTGCGGTCTGCTTCGTCTGCTCGCTGTCGCGGCTGGCTTTCGATTCGATCGGCGCACCAAAAGATGTTTCGATGCGAACCCGAATACTCATCACGGCGGAGTGAAACCAACATCTTCTCGAAGCAGAATTTGTACGTCTTTCTCAACCCGCGATGCCCTTCTCAGCGTTCGTGCCTACGATGACTGACTCGCGATCGCTTTCCAAAGCCGCGCTACGACGACTCGTTCGAGACGACGCTCCAGGCGCGGTCGCGCGGTGTCGAGAGCGTCCGCTACACGCCGACTTCCTAGTCCTACTGGTCAGGCAAGTGTTGGGCTCGAAATCTCGCCTGTTCGACACCGATTCAGTCGGTGCGTCGTCTAGAGCGTCTCAACTCTAGTCACTTACTTTCTGCTGGGCAACCAGGCGTTCGTTTATAATAATCTCATCCAATTCCGACCATACCGGTTTAAAAGTCTCCCGTTAAGCGCTGTTTCAAATAACAGTGGGTGCCGCCATTACTTTCGGTGCACACAATCGCGTTGCCACGGAAATGCCATCGCAACGCGGTGGCATTTCCGCGGTGGCATTTCCGTAATTTGTTTTTAAAAATTGCACGAGCGGCATCATGCAGCAGACGACGCGGCAACGTCACAGCGTCCACGTGACCCGCTCCGGCCAACCCAAAGAGCCCATCTCCGCTGCGTGCAAAAATCGTCTGCTTCAAACGCCATTGCCTTGGAAATTGCCTTCTCAAAATTTTCACACGCATCCGATATTATTAAAACTTTGATAAAGTGTTTAGTGCATTACCGACTTCACGGCAGACTAGTTTTGAAAAGTGTGAACTTGCCGTTTATTTTTTAATTAGCCGTGTTGCGTCGATCTCCATGTATTCTCCCATAGGGCGGGCCGCCTCCTGGAACCCTGAGTACCACGTGACTCGCGCCGAGCTGTTCTGTCGGCCATGTTGTCGGCAAAACACGCGGATCAAAGGATTGCGCTACTCTGCTCCGTAGGAGCTATATAGTGCTCTAATCCAGATAACAGACATTTTCATACGCACCACCGCGCCCCCTATAGGTCGTGAAAGTTGCGAATACTCCGGAAGAAGTCAATTGTGCACGTGCAAATCTGACGCTATTGCTGAAATTAATAAAAGCGAAGTTACAAGAGAAGCAGACTTCTCGCGCGTCCAAAAGAAAAAACGAGGAGATAGCGTCGTAGTGCAAATAAAGGTGATTTCGGTCACGTTATATACGGTGTACAAATTCCGATTGTTAGCGCCGGGACAACTAACGTCTTCGTCGTCTTCCACGATAAAAGCCGGCACCCGTTGGACCGTCAGCAACTCCTTCCATTTTTCAAAGTCTACTTTCTTTTTATTTTTGAGGAGACGCACGCTACGCCGCCGCGTTCTTTCTTCCTCGTTTTTTATGTTTGTTTGTTTTTTTTTGCTTTTTTGTCCACTTGACGTTCGAACCATCCCGTATTTTGTTTTGCCTTGTTTGGCTTAGTTTTTGCTCTCTTTCCTTCACTTCGGCGCTTACTACCGCCAGTCCGTCTGCTACGCTGTGCCCGGATACTTTGAGGGCCGTCTGCAACTTTGTTGTTGTTGTTTTCTTCCTGTTGTCGTCTGCGATAACCTCCTATTTTCGCCTTCGATTGAGTTTCTAATCCAAAATCTTCATATGTGCTTTTTGGTATTTATTAAATATATTAAAAAGTGCGAGCTCGTTATACATTTATATTCGAATTTTATTTATCTACGCCGGAACGTCTGCTATGGGTCATCGTTTGTTGATCATCCGGCCGCCTTCGGGCATGCACCAGCGCATACTTTGAGATGGCAGGCATGTCATGTGCTGTACACCACTGCAACAACAAGTTTTTGTGATGTGGTGGAAAATCCTTCTTCCGCTTCTCGAAGACCGAACAAACGTGAGTAACTAAGTTGTTGCAGCATTCAAATTACGCTGAAACAAACAACTGCACAAAAAAAGTGAACCTCTTTTTTTATGTTGATGCTTTCCATTACATTTTTTTATTCATAAGCGCCGCAATGATAGTCGTCGTTGAAGAGGCGTTTGCTGGGTGATTTGTATCTTTCTATCGTCTGCAAACGTTTTGTTTTATTCACCGTTGTTCGCTACCTGTTCCCCATTTCTCTTTATTTTCGTCTGAGAAGGGAACCCCATCTTTCTACTCTGATTTTGTTATGCTGCAGCGGCTGGTGCGCTTGCTGTGGTAATCTTCACATGTTGTTTGCGCACGTTTTAATGATCACTTATTTAGGTAAAAAATTGTAACAACGCAGTCTGTGACAGATCAACAGTAACCTCTTACGACGTAGTTCGAGCAGCTAAAGGCCTTTCTTCCGTGATCCCATGAGTGACGTTTGAGACCGCTAAATAGACTGCTCTATCTTTGCGTATACACGCGTTGTTATTTGATTGTCGTTGCAGTTGCGATAAGTGGATTCCGCTTCGGAAGCGGTC
>JABSTQ010006177.1:0-17562 GCA_013358835.2 Ixodes persulcatus
TTTAGGCTGCAAGCAAAGGCTTCAACAAATGTGCAGAATGGTGAATACCCCACCCTCCGCGACCCAATGCAACAAAAAGCACGGACAGCAGTTTGTTAAGTGTAAGAAGGAGGTATTCTATTCCATCCCTTTTTCGTGTGGGGGGAGTATATAGGGCAGACCGGCAGGTGCCTAAATGACCGCCTGAGGGAACACTCGCGGGAGGTGAGCGAACCCCCCGACGACTCCATGCATCCAATAGTCGCACACCGTATGACGTGCGGCGGATGTTCGCCCAGATACGAAGGTACGCGCGTATTGGGAGGACACCGGCAGAGATTTGGCAGGGACGTCGGCGAATCGTACGCAATTAAGAGCTCAATCACTAACGTTGCTTCGGCTTCTCTGGCCCTTTCCGACAGGGAGATGAAATTCCTCCGTCCCGAACTGGGCGGAAGGGACCAGAGGCCTGAGGGAAGGCCGCGAACAACCCGTTTTTTTCCCCCTCCTCCTCTTTGAACCTCCCCCCCCCCCTTTTCCTTCTCTGCTCTCTCCCCTGAACGTGCTCGAAGGCCGTCGTTTGAACGGAGACGAAATAAATGTCGTTGAGAGTTGAAAGAGTTTTATGCGTCTGTTTTCGTCCCGAATTTGTGTTTATTCTTTCCGATTGTTTAAGTATATTTACCAACACGCTCGTTTTTAATGTTAATCAATTTAATTGTAGGCGACACCAGAAATTCAGAAGCTACGACGTCTTTACTCAAGGTAACCTCTCTATGCAAAGTGCAAGTGAAAGCTTATGAACCCGGTCCACGCTTGGCTGCTTTCGGTGTCATCAGGGGTGTGGACCAAGATATCACTGACACGCATCTAAAAACTGAACTACGCGCTGATTCGGCGCCTATAATTCATGCGCGCGGACTGGGTAATTCTAGTGTAGTCAAAATCCAGTTTGCGTCAGTACACTGCCTGCATATGCTCTAATATCTCGCGTCCGCTATCAGGTATTTCCGTTCGAAGAGTACCCTCTGCAATGCTCTAACTGTGGCCGATATGGTCACAAGACTGTAGCTTGCTTCAAAGAAGAAATGTGCAGTCGGTGTGACGGGAAACACAGTCGAAGCACCTGTAATGCAGAAGAGCCAAACTGCGTAAACTGCGGTAGCCACCATGATGCTCTTGCTCTTAACTGTCCTAAGCGAGTCATGCATAAACAACTCGTAAACCCGTAAACAGTGCCTTATGCTATCATCCACGCGAACTGATGGGGCAGCGCGATACGAAATGTCAAACAAGTATCAGTTGTTGCAATAAGATTCCTCAGATGATGTTGCCATGTCAATCAATGATTCTCCCACAGAGGTCAATCAAACTGTACCAAGCGTAAAACACATAAACGCTCCTAAGCGTACGTACAGTGATTCCTTAAAAATGTCCAACGTAAGGCTCGCTCATGACACTTCCAATGTCATCAATCTTACGTCCCAACCACAAGGCAGTAGCAAAGAGACAGAACAAAAAAGCCCCGCAGCGAATTCACATGCACAGAGAGGAATACAAAGCAAAACTCCATGACAGCTGAAGGAAAGGGGCAGGACGAATCATTTCTAAATTTAACTCTCACCATGATCATCAAAATGCTGCGCGAGTTTCTAAGTACTCAGGATTCCCAATGGGCCAGACTATTAGAGAAAGGACTTGACTTCATTACACCTTTCCTGTCTACCTGGATCAGGTAAAGTGCTTTGAAGAGACTTTAAGTGCGACAACAGTATTTGAGTGGAATCGTAATGGTCTTCGATCGAAACTTTCAGAATTTAGGCAACTCGTTTGGAAGTATCGTTTTCCTGTATTGACAATCTCCGAAGCTGACATTGGTGGTGGTGCAAATTTCAAAATTTCAGGCTACTCTTTTATCCCCTTCAAAAGACTATCTGGTGGCAGCCGATCTTTATTAGGAATACGAAAGTACCTCACTTATACAGAATACGATGTAACACCCCACAACACAAATGAATACGTATGTGCCATTGTCAAGAGCAAGTCATGTCACTTCACTGTTATCTCTACATACATTCAGACAACGACACCATTCGATTTTCAGCGGCTAGACCATATTGTACAGAACACTCCTTCCCCACATATATTATGTGGTGACTTCAATGCCCATCACGAGGTTTCGGGTAGTACTCGCAACGACAAGCGAGGAAGGCAAATCAGTGACGTTGCATAGCGTCTAAATTTAGTCCTGCTGAAAGATGACACTCCAACCTTCTACAGAGGAGAAACTGTAAGCAGCGTCCTTGACTTAACATTTTTTTCAGGTGACTATGCAAAAAACGTAACCTGGTCAACTGATCTTGAGGCAAGGTGAAGTGTTCGCATACCCGTCCTGATTTTTGTCCGTGGTTTTGATATCAATAAGAAATCACACTCCGTTTTAGTAACTGATTGGGTGAAATTCTCTGAAATTTCAACAAAAAAAACTTAATTACAGCAGCTACCAGTAATGAACAATTAGCACATTTCACTACACATTGCCTCAAACAGGCCACACGAAACATTACTCTGCCTTACAATCGTATTGAAATTGACATCGAATATGAAAGGTTGAGGGCAATTCGAAGACAAGCAGAAAGGAAGGCCAGACGAACGAAAAAGCGCGTTGATGTTCGTAATGCACGCCGGGCCCAGAAGGTGGTGCGAAAGCATCTAGACGCTCTAGGCAAACGACGATGGCGAGAACTTTGTGCCTCACTGGATGTAAAAAAAAAAAAAAAATGTCGCTCAAGTATGGAGGGTATACTGCGATGAATTCGAACTCCGGCACAGCAAGCAACGTTATCCCTTCCGAGCGCTAGCATTACATCAAGGTACCTCCGACATCGAAATCGCTGAGGCATTCTGCCGCCTTATTGCGCAAACATCGTGTCATATAATAGATCCAAAAACTATCCCAATTGTTTCCACGTTATCAGAAGAACCTTCTTTAGACTTGCCCTTCACACTTAAGGAACTATCCCACACCCTGCAAGATTCCAAAAAGAAATAATCTCCTGGTCCAGATTCGATAACCTATAGTGCACACTCCCGTCTAAACGAGCACTCGAAGCGCAGACTTATGGAATATAATAGCGAATCCTTTAACACTGGTTTGCTTCCACGTGCATGAAAGCGAGGCCAGGTAACCCCTATTTTAAAACCCGGACGGTCACCAATTGATCTTGGATCATTTCGACCGATTGTTCTTACAAGCTGCGTATGTAAAATTACGGAGCGCATGATTCTGTCAAGGATGACATGGTACCTCGAGAAAGCAAGGTTGCATCCTCAGGAGATGTCAGGATTTTGAACCGGACGCTCTGTCACTGACAGTATAATTGACCTCGTCAGTTCAGTTGAACAAGGTATTGCTGATCGGAAAACAACCTTAGCTATTTTTTTAGACATTCAGAAGGCCTTCGATTCCGTCACACATCAGGCTATATTGACTTCAATGGCTGAACACGGTTTTGGTGGTAAGATCTTTAGCTGGGTAAAAGACTATCTCAGTCACCGTACTATTTTCATGACCACTGTGGATGGCAACACGACTGAACATATCATAGAGCGGGGAGTCCCACACGGGGGGGGGGGGGGGGGGTCCAAAGCCCTACGCGGCGCCCTTCAATATAACTCTTATTTCTCTACCCAAAATACTACCCAAGGAAATTCGGTTCTCTATATACGCAGATGATCTTTGTTTATGGTCCACAAAAGTCAGAGAACGCTCCAGAGAGCTCTAGCTGGAGTCAGCCATTACCTGCTAAACCGAGGTTTGTGCATATCACCAGAAAAGACAGTCGCAATGCCCTTTACAAGAATGTCCATGAAACGTTTCCCATTGATTCTTGCTGGGAATTGTTTACCCTATGTTCCCTCAACCAAATTCCTGGGATTTGTAATCGACAAGAACCTAACTTGGACGCCACATATTAAGTATCTGAAAAACAAGCTTGGCTCTGCGTGCAACACCCTTCGTTACTTAACTGGAAGAACGTGGGGGAGGTCCTGCACACCCATGCTCAAACTCCACGAAGCCTTAATCAACAGCCTAGTTCGATATAGCCTGCCGGTTTGCACTCAATTTCAGAAACTAACACGAAAAGTATTCAAGCAGAAATCAACAAGTCTATTAGAACCTCTCTTGGTGTTCCTGGAAATACATCAGTAACCGGTATACTTGCTGAAGCAAGGGAATTGCCTATTAGCGGCGAGATGTTTTGGTGGCGCCCTCCTGTGGTTCCCCCTTGTGACGTCATTACCTTGCAAACAACAAGTTCGATGGTGTTTGTTATTAGCATGGTGGAAGCTTGAAATCATTGCGCTCTCAAAGGAACACTGCCAACACCGTCAAAATTAAAGTTCTTTCATTCCTCTTATTTCCGTCGATGATAAATCCCCTTTCCGACGTCATAGTCAGCGTTCGGCCAATCGTGGAAGGCCGACCACAGCGACGCTTTCGGTCGCGCACGGGGCTACATGCACACGCAGGAAACCCTTCGTATACATTTGCGCTACAAAGTCCGTCATAAGCATCACCATCTTCTTAACTTAACTCACACGCGACCATGCTCCGGGTTTGGCAAATCTATAAAACTATTCTATACAAAAATCCCACCATCAGCTGTATTTCACGAAGCTCTATTATTCCACCCTGGACGCTTTCAATTCCACAAATTAATCTCCATGTACCCGGTCTTGTTGACAAAAAAGTACAGCCGCAACCAGTAATAACACAGCATGTTTTGAACCACATTTATAACACATATTCTAATCATATACACGTATACACGGATGGCTTTGAATACGCTGACACATCGGCATCAGCAGTGGTGATACCAATGTTGGGTGAAACTCTTTTGCTTTCAAGATACTGCGCAGGGTTTCCTCAACGACTGCTGAACTCCATGGACTAAAACAAGCACTACAACATATTGAAAATCAAATGGCTCCAACCCAATGGGTGATCTTTACGGACTCCCGTGCTGCATTACAGGCTCTGAAGCATTCTACTGCGAATTCTTCCAACCCTTGTTTGATCCTTGAAATCTTGGCTACCCACGCCACAGCCAAGAGCCGTGGACACGACGTGGTGTTCCAGTGAGTTCCAGGCCATTCGGGACTACAAGGGACCGAAGCAGCAGATAAGGCGGCGGCACAAGGCCATCAGACTGGAGTAACGGATGTAGTCCCATTTACCAAAAACGACACTCGAGCCCTTATTCGACAACTTGGAAAGCAGGAATTCCAACAATTATGGCAATCACCGGCATATAATTAAAAACCGCTATATGCGACTGATCCTTTCCTCCACAATGCACTTCCATGTAATTTGCCAACAAAATTTTGAAACACTTCTACATCGCCTGCGCCTGAGTGCCACATACACAAACATTCAAAGGCATAAATTCGGTCTTGTCACCAGCCCTAACTGTCAGCATTGTGGCGTGCCTGAGGACAACTGTCATATCTTTTATGAATGTGAGCTTTTCGATGATGACAGGCAGATATTAATAAATAATATTCAAGAATTAGACAGCAAGCCCTTTAGCTTAGAGACGGTCTTGGGTTCGTGGGACCCTCCGCGTCTTCAACAAAAGGCTATAGCTGCATTGGAAATATTTCTTCAAAATACTGGGCTAATTGATCGTCTATAATACTATTTTCATTGTAAATACACTCTCGTGTTCATAACTATCGATACGCGACAAGTGATTGAACGTAGACTAGAGCACTGCACGGGCCGGAATTTCTAGGCCCGGCCCGACCCGGCCCGGTAGAGGCACGGCCCGGGTCCGGCCCGAGCCCGACAGAATATTTAATTTCTAGGCCCGGCCCGACCCGGCCCGGAAGAGAAACTGCTCAGGCCCGCCCCGGGCCCGGCAGAATATGTTGATAGAAGCCTGAGCCCGGCCTGAGCCCGACAGATTATATACAAGAGCCCGAAAAAGCTTGCAGGCTTTAACCTAAAATCTTTCTAAGCATAAAGCGGGTATATTTTATTTAAATTTCTTTTCAACTTGGACCGATTTTTTTTTTTTTTACACGATAAAATAGAGGATGTATTTTCGAGAATATGGGCGAAATATGCACTTTATAAATGATTTGGAAAAAAAAAAGTGGGCTATATTTTATTTATGCATTTCTTGAAGAGATATTGGGCTTTTCGTTGTTCAATTCGTTTCACAGAGAACTTTCCTCGCTTCATGTTTTTTGTGAAGAGACAATCACAATCACGCTAGTGCATCTTCAAAAGCCTGTATAAGTCTAAACTTATGTATGGTAGTTAGCTGATCTTTGGGGGTATAGTAAGGCCCCCTGCACAGAGTGCAAAGTCAAGCTCATGTTTTTTTTTTCCTTGTTTTTTTTTTAGTTTGAAAAGCAGAGGAAAAAGACACTCATGTTGTACCCTGCGACAGGAGTGCCCTCGTTTTCTTGACTGCACTTTCCCACTATGCTGGTGGAATCATAAACGTTCCTTTTATCCACGTAAAAAACTTTCCAAATATAAGACGTGTCTTTTTTCGTTTTTTTTTTTAACGGCGTTGTAGTGATTTTGCATTTCGCTTGTTTGTTTTTATTGAACCTTAAACGATCAATGAGCCCACTTTTTGCTATAAAGAATTTAAAATTTGCTTCATACGAGTGCCCGGGCCGGCCCGGGCCGGCACGGCCCGAAAACTGTTTAGTTCAAGCCCGGGCCCGGCCCGGGCCCGAGAAAATACGTGCTACCCGGCCCGAGCCCGGCCCGCGGGCCGGGCCGGGCTCGGGTTTTCGGGCTGGCCCGGGCCCGTGCAGTGTTCTAACGTAGACTGCAATGACTGTATAACACTAAACTCAAGATGTGCTGAGTGAATAACTCTCCTGTGCTGTGCGCCATCAAGATCTACATCCAGAGTCGTGCTTCATTGAGTGCTCCCTCCAGAACTAAAACTCTCTCTCCCCTTTTCTTCCCACTTCCCTCTCCCAGGAGGAAGAAGAAGAAGCGTTGATCAGACAGCACGGCAGAACAGCGAGCTCCAATAATTTTACCCAAACTCTATATATAATCGCCGCGAGCAAAGGCCATACGAAAAGAAATTAGCACAAGGACACCAGGCACGACAAGTGAGTAAAGCCACCACCAAGCCCGGTGTCAAAGGACACCGGACCTTTACTCATCTCCCATGGCCGAATGGAGACAAGCCTAACACCCGGCGTAAGAACAAGGAATCGACTACCGCCCCGCGGCATGTTGGCTACTCCCGCCCCGACACCTCCATCAAGCATGGACACAGAAGAAATCGCCACAGGACAAGACTGGAAAGTCGTAGGTGCGCCAATCCAACGACTCGAAGAACATATAACTGTGATAATCAAACTCACAGACGGCACAGACCTCAGTAAATTACCACCTGATAGGACGAAGCCTTGTACAAGCGGCGGCACTCACCACGGCAGAAAAAAGGGACACCAACGTAAAAGTGAGAGCCATTCCGAACCTCATTGCGATAGACACGTACCGCACGACCGCAGCAGAGAAATTCCTCCACCTACGCCAAATACTAGTCCTCAACAAACAACACCCCATTCTCGCCTATAAAACCAGTGGAAATAACACAGTCAAAGGTGTTATACACTGCATCCAAATGTCCGTCCCAGAAGAAAGAAATTAAACGAACTTGAGATCCAAGGAACCAAGGTCATAGAAGCTCGGAGAATAGGCTCATCCCACTCCGTACTTATCGTCATGGAGGGAACCCGCCTACCTAGATTCGCTCTCTACAGCAGAGTAGTCATGAGGCTCCATCCCTACACCCCAAGGAGCCTCTTCTGCAACAACTGCGCCTCCATAGGCCACCGAGCAGATGTCTGCCCAAACAAACTACACTACCAGAGATGCTTACAGTGCGGAACTAAACTTCCACCTGATCCCAACGGGATATCAGAGCACAACTGTGAAATCCAATGCCAAAACTGCCGCGGAGAACACCCGGCAGAATACCCACAATGTCCAGTACGCCAAGAGGCAGACAGAAACCGCAGAGAAGGAATGCGCATCCGAAGCTGGCGCCAAGCAAATATACCTCCACGAGTAGACGTAACAAACCCAAGAAGTAGACAGGACACTCGGAGCAAACCACAGCACAGCCACGACAGGAGCACCTCAAGCACCCCATGGCCCAGGCTTCCGACACGCAACAGCTTCGCAATGCTAGGAGACTCCGAAAGATCAAGAAGCAGGAGCAAAAACCCACAAGAACAAAACAACGACCACCGGCACAAACAAGCGAAAGACCAGAACGAAAGGTCACGGCAACCCCTCAGCAGCCGCAAACAAATCCAACATCCAGCTTTCGTCAACCCCCGCAGAGGACCCTAGAAAACAATATGCGGTCGTGCTATCCGCAGCTAAAGAAACGCCGTCGCAAATCAACATCGTTAGAGCAATGAAGGCAGGCATCAACCTGGACAAACCCGTGACTGAAACAAACACAACACAAAATGAAACCACAATGGAAATACTTAGAAAGCTAGACTCCCTTCAAAGAGAACTACAACAGAGAAACGAACTCTTTCAAAAGGAATTCCAAAAAAGGGACACAATCATACAGAATATGCAACAAGAACTCCAGAAAAGAGATACCCTTTTTGCTGAACAATTTGTCAACCTCGAAATCGGACAAAGGCAGCTTGAAAGCTCGCTCATTAAATTAGAATCTGTACTTAATTCTTTGAGAAAAAGACCCCAAACACCGAGCCTTGACGTCGAAAGTAGCCCATACAAAGTAGTTATCACAGAGGATACCAACCAGGGCACTGAGACAACTAAGAACCATGAATAAGATCAAACAACCGATCAAAACTCCCCAAATGGCGAAATATTAATTTGGCAATGGAATAGCCGCGGCTTGCGTAAAAAGGTCAATTTATTAAAACAATACATACAGCAATCAAAAGAACAGCCAGACATTATACTGGTACAAGAAAGTAACGGAGTCTTCAACATACCGGGCTACGACCTTCACTCCCAACCCAGTATCACAAGGAACCTCCCAAAAAAGAACCGTGATAACCCCGCTCCCCCACAAGGAACGACAATAAAATACACTCATAGATCCATTACGGCTATACAAATAGACACTAATCACCTCAATTCTGAGGAACAAGAGCACGTGGCAATTAAAATTCAAACCATAGAAACAGATATAATAATTCTAAACGCATATTGGACACCGAAAAAAGAGTTCAAACATTCTAAAGAACTAGATCGATTTATACAACAAAACAATAAATATCCAATACTAATTGCAGGTGACTTCAACAGCGCACATGTAGGATGGAATTACAGCTATTCTTCACCTAACGGTAGAAAACTTGAAAACATCATGACTAACAGACAATTAACTCTCATGAATGACACCATGATACCCACCAGGACAGGCAATAGCGTGCAAAGGGACACCAACCCGGACCTAACCTGGTACAAAGGCAAGCCAACGTGCCATTGGGAAAACCAGCTAGGGAAACTTAGGTAGTGATCACTATGTTATCAACATTACTATAAAAACACGCAGGAAAAGTAAGAAAACACCAACGGGAACAAAAAGCAAAATCACCAAGTGGGACGAAATAAGAAAATAACTTAAAGAAACCGTAGAAAATAATCCTGACCTTACGTGGGCGCAGGGGATAGATAAAATACAGAGCAGCTACAAAAATAACACTAAAAAGGATAGCAAACAGTGAACAAGCACCGTACGTAGACTCACATCTTCTTAGCTTATGGGACAAGCGCAACAGGATTGTTGAAATTTGGAAAAAGAAGAAATCCAGAAAAGGTCTCAAGAAAGCCATCCAGAGAATCACAGAGGAAGCATACAATTACGCAAATGAGTTAGCACAAGAAAATTGGCTCCAAACTTGCGATCAACTAAACGGCCTACTACACACCCCGAGAGTATGGCAAATCCTTCGAACTTTATTAGGGCAACCTAAAACAAAACACACTACAAACAAACTATGCCTCCATTACCAAATAGGACCTAAAGAAATATCAGAAAAATTACTGTACAAATTCTACCCTAACAAGGACAGAATAACTTTCCCTGGCACAGAAACAGAATATAATATTGAGGACGCGGAAGGAATCAACAGCCCATTCTGTGAAGGGGAGTTAAGAAGCGCACTTAGTGAATTCAAACGAAATACTGCCCCGGGAGAGGACGGCATAACATACGGAATGCTACGAAATCTCCCAGACGAATATATTACACTTCTACTTAAAGAAATTAACAGAGTACGGGACGAAGGTAACTTACCAACCCAGTGAAAGGAGGCAATCATTATACCAATCCCCAAACCAGGGAAACAACCAAACTCCATCGACAACTATCGACCAATTTCCTTAACATCCTGTGTGGGAAAGGTAATGGAAAAAATGGTTTTAACGAGGCTAGAATGGCTCATGGAAAGTCAAGAATCACTACCGGAGACAATGATAGGATTCAGAAAACACGTAAGTACGCAAGACATGATAATCAGGATCAAACAACAAATACTCGATCACCCGAGTACGGTAAAACTTAGAATAGTCGCGGGAATCGACATGAGCAAGGCGTAGGACCAAATATCACACGCGGCTATATTAAAGAACCTAAAAGAAATAAACCCCGGACACAAGATGTACAACTACGTGAAAAATGTCCTCTCTGACCGAACAGTTAAAATAAGACTGGACGACTCCACCTCAGACAGCCACCCGACAGACAGAGGGACACCCCAGGGATCCATTCTATCACCATCCCTCTTCAACATAGCAATGAAAAACCTACCGAAACAGCTTAACGTCATAGATGACCTCGAACATAGCATATACGCAGACGACATCACCCTGTGGACGACTAAAGGGTCTGCAGGAGAACAAGAAGAAGCAATGCAAAGGGGTATAGACACAGTGCAAAGGTACGCGGCCTCCATCGGACTTACATGCTCTGCAGAGAAATCTGAATATGTAGTAATAATTCGATCCCCCGCAAATAGAACCTCAGAATATAGAGAAATGATAAGCTTAACAATAAAAAACGAACCATTGCCAAGAAAAACACACATAAAAGTGCTAGGATACTATCTACAAGAAGACGGTAAACATAACATCACCTTAAATAAACTCATAGCACTAATAGAACAAATTCTTGGCATGATCCGCAGAATCACAAGACAGAAGAGAGGTATGAAAGAGCATGAATTAAGGAAAGTCATAGAAGCACTAATATACTCTAGAGTCATGTACCACTTACCATATATCAGTCTCACCAAGACACAACAGAGAAAAATAGAAACTACTCTGCGCAAAGCCTCTAAGCTAGCATTGGGCGTACCCCGCTTTACAGCCACCTACAAAATAAAAGATGCGGGGCTCTTCAATTCATTTGACGACAGAGTAGATATCCACAAACTAGGACAAAAACAAAGACTAGAAACATCGCTTCAAGGCAGAAAAATACTAACAAAACTAAACTATGAAACAACAAACCTTCCTCCTATCCCACTAGAAACTCCCCCATGGGAACAAATACCTAAAATTCATGTAGACCCAATTCCCAAGAACATGCATACAAAACGCAATGCAGATAGAAGAAACGACAGAGTCCAGCGCCTAGAGAAGAAGGACGAAGAAGATACTAGCACCAAAACATACTATACAGATGCAAGTTACAACGCAGGACATGGCCTCATAGCTGTATGGAACATCGAGGAAACCTTAACGCGAAGATATCAAGACATCCCATCCCCAAGGCACGCCGAACTACTAGCCATATCTACAGCCATCATGGAATTCACCAAAAACAACGATAAAATTATCATAAGAACAGACAGCCAGGATGCATGCAGGGCTTTTCTGAAGAACAGACTTCCCACATCAATACAGAACCGGTTGCAACATCACATGCACAAGTACCCACTACTCCAAATTAGAATTCAATGGGTCCCAGGACACCAGGCATCAAGAGGGAACATACAAGCACATCAGCTTACCCGCGAACCAAATCCGGGTAGCCCTCTCGCCTGGCCTTGTGATCAAGAATACGACCCTAAACAAGAAAGAAAAATACTTCACAAAGCCAGGCAACAAATTCTAAAGGAAAGACGCAAGGCCTCTACTTCCCATCGCCTTCACGAACTCACACAAGAGAAGAAGCAACACTCATTCGTAGAGCACAGACAAATTCCATCCTCACCCAAAACTACATCCACTACATACACAAAATGCCAGGCTACCCCTCCTGCCCTCACTGCGGAGGATACCCATCCAAACAACATACACTCTGGGAATGCATTGCATCCCACCAAAGCCGACAGCAATCTTTATCTCACCTACCCCCTGAACGTACACCAGGGAGCTGGGAGGAATGGACTTCTCCCCCTTCAGAACTTCAGAGGCTGTGGTGGCCCCCTCTTGTCCACCACATTCGCAATGTGCTGGATGGGACGGAGACTGCCCCGACCGCATAGGCCCGGACTAGGGCTGGGATATGGAAAACTCCATTTCCACAATAAAGTTTACTCTCTCTCTCTCCCTCTCCCAAAGCAAAGTCCAGCCCCGGAAGTTTCAGGGCTAACCTCTTTGTTTTTTTCCTTTCGTTATTAAAAAAAAAAAAAAGGTCAGTGCGGTCTACCTTAGCCTCCTCTATAGGGAGTATTCACTGGACGCCATATTTGTGGGTGCTGTTTAGAGCGCACGCTCAGGGCTCATTCACACTGGAAGCGAATCCGCGTTCGCAAAGCGGTTGCGAACGCGGTTGTATAAAGATCCAGTGCAATTGCACGCGCACTCGATGACATCAAGTGCGCGTGCAATTGTACTGGATCTTTATACAACCGCGTTTGCAACCGCTTTGCGAACGCGGATCCGCTTCCAGTGTGAATGAGCCCTCAGAACGAGCTCACATCAATAGGCTGCTAAGACCGGCATTCTTGAGGGTGCGGAATGCACGTTGCAGAAGAACTGTGGAAGCTCGTCATCAGCACGCGCTCAGCATTCGCGCACACAGCTATGGCCGCCAGTGAATACTCCCTATACTGACAAAGCCTGGCAGATCGCCACGAGACGCGGCCGCCGAAAGTGAAAAGGTAGAGCGGCAGACAACAGATAAGAGGAGAGTCATGCAACGGGTGGGGAAAAGAAGGTACCGAAGAGATCGGACGCGTTTTTCTTAGGCTCCCGATATTAGGCCTAGCACCTAATACACCCCGTCTTGAAAGTCTGGGGGGCCGGTTGTCGAAAGACAATGATGCCGGCTCCTCTGGACAACCAGGAAGAAGCGGCCAAGACTTCGAGCCCTCAAGACCAGCAATTAGAAACCATGGACATGGACACGAGAAACCTCGCCGGGCCAAACGCCGGACCCGCCGCTGTCCCGACGGGACCGGCAAGTTCGACCCCAGCGAAACACTTGCTAGTCACAACACCAGTCATCGAGCTGCCCACTGCATTTCATTTCGGTGAGCAAGCCACTTCTTCACCAGGGAACTCAGCACCGACTGTTGAGCAGGCTCTGCGAACTTTACTTTCGAGCCTTTCGAAGGAAAGCCTCGTAGACATTTTCAAAAGCATTTTAGGAGAGACTCACAACATTGTTCCTGTCGCCGAAAAGCAACAGAAGAAGAAATCGAAAGCCAAAAAGGCCAACGAGAAGGCGTCGATCGTCCCTACGCACACGCCTGCAGGCGCTACGTCAGATGTTCCTCCGCCAAGTCAGCCCCACGACACGACGGGGGATAGGACGTCACAGTCAAGAGCTGCAGCTGTGGTAGCGGAAGCGCCCATGTTGCAAGACAACGGAGATCCTTGAATAACCGTAACACACAAGAAAAAAGGCAAACGGGCACGGGGGAACCCGAATGCGCAAGCAATAACGGGGGGTGTCGCCAAGCCCCAAAAGCGTCGGCAAATCGAGTATAAGATCCGCCTGACAAGATCGCGTACTTCGATCAAGCCGCTCATTCCAAGACTCAAAGTGCTTCTTAACAGCACACATGCACCAACGACATACACCATGTACCTAATAGAAAAGGCCAATACCATCTCGGTCAGGACTGACTCGGAGGCATTGGCGGCCGACCTAGAGAAGATCATCGAGGTCGACATCGAGGGCAAGAAAATACCCGTTCAAGTCTTTCGCACTTACGGCGCAACCTATTGCAAGGGGGTAATTTACGACATTCACACCCTACAAGAAGATCCCCAAGACGAGGTACTCAACCTTGAACTGGAATCGGAGAAGGTGCGCGTGGTGGCCGCCCGACGTCTGGGCAAGACCAGCACGGCAATGTTAACCTTCGACGGAGACAAGTCACCGCGATCCGTCTTGTACGGAAGGCGGTACATGCGAGTGTTCCCGTACATGCCAAAAGCAGTGACCTGCGCTAACTGCCACCGCTTGGGGCATAAGCCGGACATTTGCCCGACTGCTACAGTCTGCGCAACGTGCGGCAACACGCATAGCGAAAACCAGGTTGGATGCCCAACTCCAAACGCCCTGTTCTGCCAAGGGTGTAAGAAGGCTGGGCACATAGGCACAAACCGTGCCTGCCCCACATGGCAAGAAACCAACAAACGGATGACAGAACAAGTCAAGAGCTATAAGGAACAGCACAATTAAGCTGCAGCAAAAGCGGGAGGTTGCTTCCAGGGAGATCAGGATCCCGGTCCCGCCGAGCGCCTCACAACTGTGGGCTGACAGGCTCCGAAAGGGACTCGACCCGGCAGCACCCCCAGCAGAGCAGAACACCTACGCCTCCCTGAAAGCAGAATTGGATAGGCTGAAAGCCACAGTTCAAACGCTGCAAGAAGAAAACAGACAATACAAAGCTTCCTTCAACCAATGGAAGACACTCGCCAGCAACATATGTGGCATAAAAACATAATCAAGGTGCTTCAGTGGAATTGCCGAGGGCTTCGCAGTCGAGTGGCGGAGCTTAGAGCAAGATTCCAAGACAAACCCGACGAGAAGCCCGATGTCCTGCTTGTGCAGGAAGCCAACGCACACGACATTAATCTACGAGGTTTTATTCTCTACTCAAGCCCATCGATCTCCAGTAATCGTCCGGGACAGAGCGCCGACCCTCCGGGGAAAGCCTTGGTCTACATCAAAGAGGACTGGGATCAGCACCAGGTTGACCTGACAAAGTACTGCGATGACAACCAGGAAATAGTAGCAGTTCGCACCACGGTCCAGCGGCAAGTGAACGTCATCTTCACATCAGTCTACTACCGACCTATAAGAGGCAAGAAACACAACTACGATCACGGATGGATAGGGCATTTACACAGTCTCTACCCAAAGGAGCAAAAGCTTTACGGAGGTGACTTTAATCTACAGCACCATCTATGGGGTTACGACGCAAACACAAAGGGAGCGGAGCAGCTGCTCGGTGAGATGCAGGCGCACCGGATCCAACTAGTGAACAAATCAGGAGTCAAAACGCGAATGGGGGACGTCAGGCAGAAAGACACCACCCCTGATCTCACGTGGACTTCGAACCCTTACACTCAACATCAAAAGTGGAAGCGAGCCAGGGACCTCTGGGGCAGCGACCACTGGCCAATCTACTTTGAGTTCTCACCAACTCGGAAGATTAAAGGCAGCAGCAAGAAAAGGGTCGTGAAAACGGTTCACTGGGACAAGTTTCGACAAGCGCTAGAAGCGGACAACTTTGCAGGGTCCAGCTTTGAGAGTCTGCTCAACAACACCTTGAAAGAAGCGACCACCGAGACCAAAGTTGAAGAAGATGCGCCAACTCCCGACCTGCACCTCCTGCGAATATGGGCTAAGCGACTTCAAGCGGTGCAGCGGTACCGCAATGGACGCAAGACCCCGCAAGCCCGGCGAGCAATCACGCGAGCCACGGTAGAGGCCAAGCAGTACGCTAAGCAACTCGGCACCAATAGGTGGATAGACTTCAGCTCCTCGCTAACCGAGAAGACTTCGGTGAAGCGGCTTTGGGCGGTAAGTCGAGCCATGCTCGGGAAGAAAAAGAGCAAGAAGGGCACCAGCACACTGGCACTAAAGATGAATAAGACAGAGGAGCAGCTCGCTGACATGGCCGGAGATCTTTTCTTTCCTCAACCGCCATGTAAGGATGATCAGGGGCTCGGAAATCCGTACAACATAGAGGTCCTAGCACCGGACGAAGGCATGGACCGGCCTTTCGCTCTGGGTGAGCTCGAGTGGGCGCTCCACAAGGGGAAATCCTGCTCAGCTCCCGGCTCAGACAAAGTCACAATGACTATGCTCAAGAACCTCCCCGAAAACACCAAGCTCCAACTGCTAAATTGGATTAACCTCATTTGGATCACCGGAAAGCTGCCCGAGTACTGGAAACACTCTTTGGTCATTCTTATACCGAAACCCGGCAAGGACAAGGAATCACTAAACAATTATCGGCCAATTTCTCTAACATCATGCACGTGCAAAGTAATGGAGCGGATGGTATTGGCGCGAATTGACTGGCATCTCGAGACTACGGGGGCCTTTCATCCAGCTCAGACCGGGTTCAGGCCTTGCCTGGGCACCCAAGAAAGTTGGCCCTGATATCGTCCAGCGTCATTCGTAACGTGCACAAATCTAAATTCCGGACCATCGTGGCCATCGACGTGAAAAAAGCGTTCGATTCGGTGCCCCACTCAACAATTATCAAGGAAGCCAGCCGTCTTAACATCACCGGCAGGACCCTCAATTTCATCAAGAGTTTCCTGGAAGGGAGGACATTCTCGGTACGCTGCGGCAGGCACGATAGCGCGCCAAGAGCGAACCACTTGGGTGTCCCACAAGGCTCGGTCCTCTCGCCTACACTATTTAATCTGGCGATGGTGGCGCTACCACACGAACTCAGTAAGATCCCTGGCCTAGAATTCACCGTATACGCGGATGATGTTTCGATCTGGGCTTATGGGGAAGATCTCGAAAAGCAGCGAGATATACTACAATCTGGCCTAGATACAATCGAAGCTCACCTGGCCCGTGTGGGAATGCAGGCGGCACCAGAAAAGACGAACTATACGGTCGTACGCAGCCCGAGAATTCGAGTAAAGGAAGACTATGCAGCGAAACTCAACCTGGTCCTGGCGGGGAAACGAATCCAGCCGTCCCCTTCGGTAAAGATCCTGGGGATCACCATCGAGGAGAACGGCAAAGGAGACGCTTGGCTCCGCGACACACTCAAACAGTGCAACTCGGTGCTCAGCATGATCCGACGGATCTGCAATGCACGTGGAGGAGCGTCACAAGACATTGCCAAAAAAATGGTCAAGGCTCTCGTAGTATCCCGGGTATGCTACGGAGCACGCCACTATTGGCTCACAGCAAGGCAATGGAAACGTCTCGAAGCTTTGAACAACCACGCTATGAGAGTTATTACTGGACTGCCCCGTTTCACTCCTCTCGTCAAACTGAGGCAGTACGCGCAGTTGAACAAATTGCACGACGTCGTGGAAGCAAGAAGGAACGCACACGACGAACGCGACTCCTAAAAAAATCGGTAGATGGCCTCCCAGAG
>JABSTQ010006178.1:0-105696 GCA_013358835.2 Ixodes persulcatus
GCTACCGATATATCTAACTGCCAAGAGCGCCGTTTTGCTCTGCAAGCTGGCTTTCCCCCAACGCAAGCAGTCGCATTGGGGGAAAGCCAGCTTGCAAAGCAGGCTGGCTTTTTTTTTTTTTTTTTTTTTTTCAGACGGCCGCGTCGACCGCCCGGAAGAAAAGAAAAAAAAAATCTCTTTTGTGGAGGGAGCGGAGAGAGTGTGTTCCGTACTTCCTCTCCCAGCTCCGTCCGCAAAAGAGAATATTATTTCTTCCGCGCAGTTGACGCAACCGCCCGGAAGAAAAAAAAAAAGAAAAAAAGCCAGCTTGCTCTGCTAGCTGGCTTTCCCCCAACGCAGCAGCCTGACTTAGGGGAAAGCCAACTTGCAGAGTAAAACGGCGCTCTGCAGGAGAAGGTGCTCCCGCTCGGACGTGCTCCGTGCTCTCGGCATAGTTCGGCGCTTATGCGCGAATATAGAAGGCAGCGGTCTCAGCATTTTGGATTCCGTCGATAGCGTAGAAAAATATTTTTTATTGCGGATACAATAAAGAAAAAGCAGCAGACGATGCAAGACTATTTCATTGTGTAATATGTCAGCAGAAAGTGGATTTCTCAATCAAATTCATTAAAACTTTTATATCGAACTGGTAGACGTTTTTTTGAGAGTTCGATATAAACAGGTTTGACTGTAGTTTATCATTACCGCGTGATGCACGTTAAAGACCCCTGGCTAGCAGTCGTACTGTACGGGCTAAATTTCTCATCTACAGTGAGTAACAATGTTGCCATAGTCTGGCAGAATAAACTCTCGCTGTATTGCTGTATGAACAACTAACTGATTTTTAGGGGCGAAACTCCTTAGGGGCTAGCCATGTCCGTCCGCCGTCCGCCGTAGGCTCGGCGTCGGGTGCTCGTGCTTCTGCTCGTGAGATCACGTGCTCACGAGCACGTGAGCACATGCTCACGTGCTCGTGTAGGGCAAAAAAAAATTTGGAAAAAAAAAGATGAAAAAAATTATAAAAAAAGAAAAAGAAAAAATGCTTAAAAAAAGAAAGAAGAAGACTGATGAAAAAGGCTCAAGAAAAAGAAGAAAAAAAAGAGTAGGGGGTCTGAGATGCCATCCCATCTCTCTGCTTAAAAATGAAAAGGCTCAAAGAAAGAAGAAAAAAAAGAGAGTAGGGGTTCTGAGATGCCATCCCATCTCTGCTTAAAAAAAGAAAAAGAAGAAAACCACACATTCTCCTACTGACATGAATGAAAGGCTCAAAGAAAAAGAAAAAAAAAAGAGTAGGGGGTTCTGAGATGCCATCCCATCTGTCTGCTTAAAAAAGAAAAAGAAGAAAACCACACATTCTCCTACTGAATGAAAAGGCTCAAAGAAAAAGAAAGAAAAAAAAGAGTAGGGGGTTCTGAGATGCCATCCCATCTTCTGTCTGCTTAAAAAAAGAAAAAAAAGAAAAACCACACATTCTCCTACTGACTGAATGAAAAGGCTCAAAGAAAAGAAGAAAAAAAGAGTAGGGGTAACCCACCACATTCTCATACTGACATGAATGAAAAGGCTCAAAGAAAAAGAAGAAAAAAAGAGTAGGGGGTTCTGAGATGCCATCCCATCTGTATGCTTAAAAAAAGAAAAAAGAAGAAAACCACACATTCTCCTACTGACATGAACTGAAAAGGCTCAAAGAAAAAGAAGAAAAAAAGAGTAGGGGTTCTGAGATGCCATCCCATCTGTCTGCTAAAAAAGAAAAAGAAGAAAACCACACATTCTCCTACTGACATGAATGAAAAGGCTCAAAGAAAAAGAAGAAAAAAAAGAGTAGGGGGTTCTGAGATGCCATCCCATCTGTCTGCTTAAAAAAGAAAAAGAAGAAAACCACACATTCTCCTACTGACATGAATGAAAAGGCTCAAGAAAAGAAGAAAAAAAAGAGTAGGGGGTTTCTGAGATGCCATCCCATCTGTCTGCTTAAAAAAAGAAAAAGAAGAAAACCACACATTCTCCTACTGACATGAATGAAAAGGCTCAAAGAAAAAGAAGAAAAAAAAGAGTAGGGGGTTCTGAGATGCCATCCCATCTGTCTGCTTAAAAAAGAAAAAGAAGAAACCACACATTCTCCTACTGACATGAATGAAAAGGCTCAAAGAAAAAGAAGAAAAAAAAGAGTAGGGGGTTCTGAGATGCCATCCCATCTGTCTGCTTAAAAAAAAGAAAAAGAAGAAAACCACACATTCTCCTACTGACATGAATGAAAAGGCTCAAAGAAAAAGAAGAAAAAAAAGAGTAGGGGGTTCTGAGATGCCATCCCATCTGTCTGCTTAAAAAAAGAAAAAGAAGAAAACCACACATTCTCCTACTGACATGAATGAAAAGGCTCAAAGAAAAAGAAGAAAAAAAAGAGTAGGGGGTTCTGAGATGCCATCCCATCTGTGCTGCTTAAAAAAAGAAAAGGAAAACCACACATTCTCCTACTGGACATGAATGAAAAGGCTCAAAGAAAAAGAAGAAAAAAAAGAGTAGGGGGTTCTGAGATGCCATCCCATCGTCTGCTTAAAAAAAGAAAAAGAAGAAACCACACCTTCTCCTACTGACATGAATGAAAAGGCTCAAAGAAAAGAAGAAAAAAAGAGTAGGGGGTTCTGAGATGCCATCCCATCTGTCTGCTTAAAAAAAGAAAAAGAAGAAAACCACACATTCTCCTACTGACATGAATGAAAAGGCTCAAAGAAAAAGAAGAAAAAAAGAGTAGGGGGTTCTGAGATGCCATCCCATCTGTCTGCTTAAAAAAAGAAAAAAGAAGAAAACCACACATTCTCCTACTGACATGAATGAAAAGGCTCAAAGAAAAAGAAGAAAAAAAGAGTAGGGGGTTCTGAGATGCCATCCCATCTGTCTGCTTAAAAAAAGAAAAAGAAGAAAACCACACATTCTCCTACTGACATGAATGAAAAGGCTCAAAGAAAAAGAAGAAAAAAAAAGAGTAGGGGGTTCTGAGATGCCATCCCATCTGTCTGCTTAAAAAAAGAAAAAAGAAGACAACCACACTTTCTCCTACTGACATGAATGAAAAGGCTCGGCATGCTGCGGCTCGGCGTCTACGCAGACAAGCACCACCAGAGCTTCGCCCCAAGCAACATCATCCACCACGTGGAGATGCGGTCAATTTTTTTCTCTGTCCCATCTCATTCTTCTTCCCTACTTTGCATCTGCGCTATTTTACCTCAGTATGCCCAGTGATTACCAACTAGCCCAGCTATCAACCTCATTCCAAAGGTAAGGAGCTTGCACTGAAGGCAGGACAACTGAAAGGCTTTCCTGCCTTTCTCATCGTGCAAGTGGCCCAGTAAAAAGAAACACCACAGAAAGTGTACAAGCGCTCGGTTTCGAATCAGGTCCCTCCGGTTGTGAATTCGACGCTAAACCAACTGCGCCAACATTTTACAAGCGCTCGGTTTCAAATCGGGTCCCTCCGGTTGTGAATTCGATGCTGAATCAACTGCGCCAACATTTTACAAGCGCTCGGTTTCGAATCAGGTCCCTCCGGTTGGAAATTCGACGCTAAACCAACTGCGCCAACATTTTACAAGCGCTCGGTTTCGAATCGGGTCCCTCCAGTTGTGAATTCGACGCTGAACCAACTGCGCCAACATTGCTGCGGGAAAAGCGGGGGCTGTCATAAAACCTAGGTACTACAGTCGAGCCCGGTTATATCACACCCGGGTATTTCGAATTGTTTGCGAGGCTGGCAGACTGCCAAGCCAGCATACGTGCACGGGGATACGCAGCAAAAGAGCAGTTGTAAGAAATAAAAAAGCAACTGTAAAAAAAAATGAAAGCCGTTTACAACTCCCTGTAACGCCGGATTAGAGCGCAGCTCTTGAGGAGAAGGATGGAAGGGTACTGAGGGATAGGTGACTCCCTGAGGTCACGTGACCTCGGCGGGGGGTCCATGACCGCAGGGGGTCACGCGACATCAGGGGGTCACGTGACATCAGGGGGTCATGTGACATCAGGGGGGTCACGTGACCTCATGGGGGTCACGTGACCTCAGGGGGGGTCACGTGACCTCAGCGGAGGGTCACGCGACCTCAGGGGGTAACCCTCATGACCCTTGTGAGGGTAACCCTCGTGACCATCGTGAGGGTAACCCTCGTGACCCTCGTGAGAGTACCCCTCGTGACCCTCGTAAGGGTAACCCTCATGAGAGTAACTCTTATAACCATAGTAACCCTTGTGAGGGTAACCCTTGTGACTCTCGTGAGGGTAACTCTTATAACCCTCGTGAGGGTAACCCTCATGAGAGTAGCCCTCGTAACCCTCATGAGGGTTACAAGGGTTACGAGGGTTGTTACCCTTACGAGGATCTCGAGGGTTACCCTCGTAACCCTCGCGAGAGTAACCCTCGTAACCCTCACGAGGGTTACGCACGGTTACGCCGACGGCGACGGCGACGCCGCTCAAGCCGAAAACGGGCGCCTAAGAGCTGCGCTCTAAAAGGAAAAGTGGAGGATGGCAAAAGAAAGGGGAAGGGCACGCACGTGCAGGGAGTGCCTGAACAGTAGCATGCGCTCTTTCCCGAACACCGCTGTCGCTGGGCGACTCCTTAACCCCAAAATAGAAAAAGCAAAAAAAACAACAAAGAAAGTCTTCGTCCAGTAGAGTGTGTCGACAACAAGTGTTGAGCAATTGCACTTTGAACACCTTACCTTTGTTTACCTTCTTCCTTCGCCCTTTCTGCTTTGCCCATTTTTTTTATTTTTTTGCTGCCTGAATTTAGTGGTTTCTTTTTCTTGCTTGCTTAACTTTTTTCTATGAATCAAGAGTTCTTTCTTATGCGGCTCGCCTTTTCCATTCTTTCATTTTTTTTAAAATTATTTCGTGTTTTGTTGTTGGCGCTCGATCGCAAACACTGCTGCGTAAACGCCGCGGTGTATGTGATCTTTACCAACTAAGCTCTACTGTATTTAGCAGCTCTTAGAGGCTCTATTTGGTAAGGTCCGGTTTGTCGCGGCCTTCGGTATTAGCAGAGACACGCAGAAATTTCAACTGGAACTTAAGTTAGCAAATTTTTGTGTATCAAATTATCAATATATTGAATTATTTTACCATTCCCTTTGAATTCAATATATCTGGGTTCGACTGTAGTGCGATAAAAAGGGCTTATTTGGGGCATATGGCGCACCGTGCATTCACGAGGGCGCCCATAAAACCACTCCGGCATCGTTGCCGTGAGGCAGCTATGCAGTTGCCTCGCCTCAGACACGATCACATGGTCGTGTCGCCGTGGGGTCGATTGGGATCTCGAATTCGGCTCCCGACGTGCCGCTTTCTCTTCTAGCCACTGGATGGCGCTGCAGACGCCCCAGGGCGGGCAAGGAGAAACCTCTTCGCCCATCGATCGAGATATAGTCGGGGGGACCGGGGGGCAAAAGCCTCTGAGGATTCCGGGCGGGCTGTGGGACAGGAAAGACTGTGCGACGGGATCTGGGCTAATCGTGGGACACGAGGCCTGGGGGCCCTCTTTGTGTTTACTCTAGCTTTACGCTGCGTTTGTGAATATTTGTGTAATGTCATGGGTATTTGTAGTTTAGATTGAGTGTTTTGAGCGTTGTGTTTTATGTACCAATAAAAGGGGAGCGGAATCCCGCTCCCATGAAAGAACCAGTCTGGACTTGGGTCGTCGACGGACCACGTGGGAAATAGCGAATCGGCGGCGGTACGCGATTTCCTACAGGCACTAACCTAAGCGATAAAGTTTTAAAATAAAATGTGCAAAAGTTGCATTTGCGCTAAAAGTGTTGAGCTGTGTACGCTGCACGACACAGTTAATGCAAGCATAACATTGGTACTTTCTTGTATTTTGCTCTGGAGAAGTATTGTAGAGCACAAAGTTTTACCACTCTCAAGTTCTACATGACAATGAGCACTTGCTGCCACTCAGTAGCCTTTCAATTCTAAGAGGAAAACAAAACGAAACAAAAAACCAGAAATCTCCGTTTTGATTCTGACTACGATGCATTATGTATGCCCTTCGAAGACCGTTTCCATCTTGCGCAGACAGTTGTGTAGGGGGCAAACACTCGGGGCACATAGATTTTTTTCTTAATGTCACCCTTTGGGCACAACTCTGAAACAAATGTTCTTCACCACTAGGACCACAAGCTATCCGAGCCGACACAAGCTATCCAAGCCGACACAGGGCTGGAAGTAGAACTGAGGGGCTTTGAACTCTGCATATCGCTACAGCCGATCGCAAGGTTGCACGACACACTCGCGGTGCTCGGCTTGATTTCATGCTTGCACGAGCTCTCCGTGCTGTCCCTTACCTGGATGCTGGCCCAAGGATGAGAGGGATAAGTGCTGTCAAACTGCCCCGTGAACTCCGCACACGTAACCTGAAAGAGAAATTTAGTCTGAAAAAACATACCCTTTTAGCCTTCTTGTGCCCGAGCCCAGGTTGGAGCCTCAACAGAGCAATGGAGCGGAAGCAAGCCGGACCACACGTAATGTGAAGGCTTTGGCTTGTGGGCTTTGTGTACCCCCACGACTGTGGCCACAAAGCAAGAGCACCGGACGTAGCGGCGACGGGAAGCCGGTTGCCAATTTGCAGCTACCAGCCGGTTATTCAAGCACCAGTTCACAGACTATCTGTTCCGTGTGGTGTGTAATGTGTGCAAGAGTGTTCTGAATGCCACGCATTTAGAACTCCTCCAGGAAATGCCGGAGATGGCCAAACTTTCCTCGTCGTAAGATGAACCGCTTTTCGTGGCAAACCCCCGACTCGTTCCGCCGGCTGCTTCATTAATGTCGCCCTCCTTATGGGACGTTTTGGAAGCTCCAGACATTCTCCCAAACCAAGGTTTTGCACTGCCAGAGGCAAAGTCGTGTTTAGGGTTCCGCATTTTTGGAGTTCAATTTTCTTTGAGTTCAGAGTAGTTCCTGTAATTAAGTCCGTTTTTTTCTTTACAAAAATTTTGTGTTTCTCACTCGCGGTCTCCTTGTGGTGTCGGCAAGAAATTGGCATTTATCGGCGCGCATGTTGAAAAAGGAAGGACAAGGCGCTCGGATGCCCCAACCTCCAGAGAATATAGGCATGACCCGAAATGCTTGGAAAACGTCTAGATGCCAATAAGCGAATGAGACAAAACGTGGGATTCTCAAATAATAAATAAAGGAAAGCAGGCTCGTCGACACTTTAGTGGGGGCTAGGTTCCGGGTCAACAAAAATAAATCTGTGACGGAAAAAGCGTGGCTTTTATTTGTAATAAGGGACAGAGGCAAGATTTTCTTTCCTATATTTTTCACAAAACGCACGCACCACCTTGCCTCCCTTTCAGCGTAAATTACAGCGTTGCAGCGTGCTAAACTGCACTTTTGCAATATGCCAAGTGTTTCTGCGAATACTTTTAAAAATTCCTACAAAGAGGGTGGTTGAGAAGAAAAGAAACTCTTTTCGGGAACAAACTCCCAGGCACGACGGACGTCAGGGACTAAAGAAAACATGCAAAACAGAAAAATAATTACCTAAAATTTACTAATTCCCTTTTTAATTAGTTAAAATAAATTTACAGTTCCAATTAGAAAATTGCTGAGCGTCTTTAAAAACCCCTAAACCAATCAATTTTAGAGAGACTCAAAGCACGTGGGAGGTGCAGGGGAGCGCTAAAGTTCCCTCTCATGCAGCAGGCCAAAGGCTGACAATGGCAAAAACGAGGATTTCCTTACCATCGGCGTTTTCACACCGCCAGCCTGCTGCACCAGCGCAAACTTTAGTGCACCCTCACGCCTCACACATGCTTTAAATTTTCCTGGAATTGATTGGTTTAGGAGTTTTCGATGACACTCGTCAAGTTTCGTATTAGAACCGTACGTCTATTTTCACAAATTAAAAAGGTAATGAGTCAATTTTAGATATACATACTTTGCTAATTAGCATTTTGTGCAATCACCGACATCTGTCATAGCTGGCAGTTTGTACTCAAAAAGAGTCCGTTTTCTTCTCGACCACCATCTTTGTAAGGATTTTTGAAAGTATTCGTAGAAACAACCTGTATTTAAAGCGGCTTAGATGACCTGAGAAGTGACCTGAAATCTTACCTGTTGGGGCCCCGACTCTGTGTAGTTCATCACGGTGAAGTGCTTCTCGTAGTCATCGAAGTCGGCGAGGGCAAACGGCCTGCAATTGATTTTTTTTGTCTCGGGGGATGTACTAACAGAAATTACATACTCCTCTCTTACCCAAGAATATTACGAGGTGGAAAGTCTGAATAAAAGAGAACAGCGTTTGCCATGCAAACTGTACCCGAGTGACCGCATGCAAGGGGAGAACTTTATGGATATCTACGCGAAACTTTGCAAACTCAATTCAGTGTTTTATGTCTTCTAAAGTGGTGGTCCTTTTTTTTTTTTTTTGACAAATAAAACTTACGACTAGGACAATATTAAAAAAGTGAATCAACATTTGCTTACACACTCGTATGAAAATTCTAAATAAAGAGAACGCCAATGCACAGCTGATTTGGGTTTGATGACATGATACACAAAAAGCACTGCTGTGCAACTTGCTGCATTTGGCCTCGCGGGGCTAGGTACCATTCGGACCCTATGAAAGGCCAATCCAGATAGAACAGTTATGACGACTGGTTTGCCAATTTTTTCTATATCCTTACATCTGGATAGCATCGCAATCAGTTCTAGAAAATATTTTTCAGTACAGACATCTGGCCAAATTATTTATTTTCATTATCTACATATGACTCGACATTCAAGATAATTTTTTTTCATTAACATATTTACGCAATTCTAAGCACCCCCCCCCCCCCCAGTTATCCAGTCAGAACGGTGAAAAAAAAGTTTGCACGCGAATGTGAGCACCCCTTTTTTTAGCGCCATTCAAACTCTGAGCGCGGCGCGCCGCTGTTCCTCAGCAGAAGGAGAGACCGCGATCGCCGAGCTGTTGGCAACGTTGACTGCTGGAAACAAGTTTCGACGTCACTAAATAGATAGCGACACATGAATCGCGCGGACGCGAGCCGCACAAACAGGCGAGTTTGCTTGTTGTTTCTCCTTTTCTTCTCGAGGAGCGCCGGCATGGGGGAGCCATCTTCGTCTCGTTTTGGCGGCTTTTGATCAGTCTTTGATCAGTCTCGCGTCAGCATGAGTGCAAAAAGAACTTCCTATACGTTCAAGTTCAAGAGAACAGTGATCTCGTTTGCGGAGGAGACTGGAAGTCAGAGCTCTGCCGAGAATTTCGGCGTGGACGGGCCCTGCGTGATTCGATGGGGAAAGCAGCGGGAGCTGATTTTCAAGAGCGTGTTGTGGTCAAGTTCTTCAAGAAGTGTCGTATAATGAATAGTCTAGACAGATCTGAGGCCGACTTCTTGTGGGACACGGAAAGCAACGGAAGCAGCAGCAGCTCGGATGGATGCACCGAGGACTTGTTGTAGAGTGAGATTGAGTGACGCGTGCTGCTTGTTGCACTGTGACCTGTGCCGGCAAGTAGACCGACAATCTCCTGTATTTGTTGTATCTTCCGTGTTCTTTTTACCTTTTATTTTACTTAAAATGAAGTAATATTTCTTTGCTGAAATTTTGTAACATTTATTGTCCTTCGAATCTAAGCACCCCTTCCCCTTGTGAAGCATCATAGATTTGAAAAAAAAAAAAAAAAGTGAAAGCCGTTTACAACTTCCTGTAACGCCGAATTGGAGCGCAGCTCCTGAGGAGGAGGAGGGAAGGGTACTCAGGGGAGGGTATACCCCTCCTCCTCCTCCTTCTCCTCAACGGGCGCCTAAGAGCTGCGCTCTAAAAGGGGTGCTTAGAATAGAGTAAATACGATTTGTGTCGTTTTTACCTGGAGTCTCAGGGTTTTATGTCATGCTTAATATTTGCCAGCTTGTTTGCACCCTTACATTTAGTTCACATTTAGTATTGGTGTGCAAATACTAAAATTTTCGAAAGCTAATCGAATATGAATACTATTAGAAAAAAAATAGCTTTGAATATAGAATATATTTCGAATATGTGTGTCCATTAAGGAATCACGAAAGAAAATATGGAAATACTTTGTTTATTACCTTTAAAACCTAAAATAATGTTAGCAAATTCAAGTAAATGAAAACTACCTGACTAGGCAGCATATAAACAATGCAACTGGTAATGCAGCTGTTATACCTTAACTAGTAATCATCCGTCAACTATACGTGAAAGCAAGCAAAAAGTGCAACTGATAAGTACAAATTCACAAAATTAAGGTGTACAAAACTGAACATGTCTAGATAGCGTGTAAAAACGCAACCTGTAATGTTGTCGCACAAACAACTGGTGGTGACCTTTTGTAGAAAGAAAATGATTGAAATTGCCCTTGACTAGCTAGTTAGATAACAGCTGCTAATGCAATTATTGCAAATTATCACTCAAGAAAATTAGTTGCACCACATGTTCAGTACGTAAGTGTCCCCTTTTTGCAGTGACAACTGCTCCTGCAGCAGAAAACATAGGGTCGCTAGAAAAGTGACTTACAATGTAGGCTTCGCAAAACGAAAACCAAAGCTGTTCCTTTGTTGCAAGCTAAAACTTAAAGGGTAACTGCAAAGAAAAAAAAGTTTTTTTTTTTAACAGCATGTCAGCAAGCATGTCAAAAAACAATTTTTCCGCGAAAAAAAAAAATTTTTTCACAGCAATATTTATTGCGTGAGACCGATTTTAGTTTGCGGCTATTTCGTCTGTTTTAAATCGCGCGCCACGAAGTTGGGATTTCGTGACGTCACAATCCCAATCGGCTGCTATACTTCTCATTGGCTAAGAGTTTGATTGACAGCTTAGATTTTGGTTGTTAAACCTTTGTTATATGTTGCAATTTCCTTTTGAGCAGCATATTTTTACGTTTAAAGAATAACCCATGTGAGGAAAGTTACTATTCTTTACAAAAGGTTTACAAAACGGGCACTTCCGTTTGGATTCATACCATAACAAACAAAAGCTTCGCCATTCTTTCATGGCCGCCGAAGTCTCTGCTCCCGCCTGTCTTGCCTGCCTCGACTAGTCGTTTCGCTGAAGTGATCAGTGTTTCGTGCTGAGCCAGGTGCTTGAGTGAGACTTCTTGAAGTGAAGTAGTGTGTGTTTAGCAGCTGTCGGTGTTAGTGATAGGAAGCGACGCGGGGTTTTGGCTTTCATAGCGCGGTTCTTTCGTTTTCCTCTTTGCTTGCTTAGCGTGCTTTTTTTTTTTTTTTTGCTGGCTTGCTTGCGCGTGCAAATGCCGACTTTTCAGAGATGTCAGATGAGTGATCCCGACAGCGAGCCTTCCAGCAGCCATGTCGCGCCGAAAGGAATGCTATTTGGCTGGAGGCAGTGAAGCGTTCGCGCGGCGACAAACGTGTCCAGTTACGTTCTCGTCATATCGCTCTGGAGGCCGTCGATATTCGCACTGGGTGCATCGAACGTCCGCGACTAGACACACAAAATAAAAAAAAGCACCGTGTTCACTACATAAAAAATGGTCTCAGTTCATGCATCTGCGGGCAGGTACGAAATCTTGCCCAAATTTATTCACACCGCACAATGAGCGCAACACGTCGCTGTGCAAACGCAGTCCAACAACACGAAGCACAAAAACGGCAGATTTAGGACAATTCGGAGTTCATTGTTCAATTAAAACGACGTAATTTTGTTGAAAACGCCCGCAGCTTTTTACTCACGGTATGCGTCGGGAATCTTCCACATTTTGAAACAGAACGAAGGAAGATTTACTTTTAAAAAGGCTCGCTGCGTCCTCCCGGACCAGTTTGACTGGATCAGCCCGTTAAACATCAACACCACAATAACCAATTTGCGCTCCGTGTTAGCGTGGGTGTCTACTTCGAAGCACCGCACCACGCACACCACGAACGTTTCAGTTCTTTGTCGCATCGCCGTGTTGCACCAAACAGAACGAGATCGCCGAAGTCAACGCAGCGCTGTCGTGACCTTGGCTTGTGGTTGCGCACTCGTGGACCCTGTGACTCCCTTCGCTTTCAAAGCCCACACGACGATTACGAATGATACTTTCCGTCTTCCGCGAACATCACAGGGGCACTTCTCCGGTCACGTCTTCGCTATAAGCTCGCAGACCGCGCAACCAGCGCAGCTTCTGGTTTAACGTGCGTTGTTGCCAGATCTCACCGGAAGTCGAGACACTGCGTCCGGAGAGTGAGGGGCGGGGCGTACTTCTCCTCCGCGGGGGTCGAAAGAGCGGGAGTTTCAAATGTGGAGAGGTTCTGACTCCGACTAAATTACGTCCTGTGGCGTAAATATTGCTAAAAAAATTATTTTTTTCGCGGAACATTTGTTTTGTGACATGCTTGTCCCAATTAGGCTGTTTAAAAAAACTTTTTTTTTCTTTGCAGTTATCCTTTAAGGCCCGTTCCACACTCTTGCGACCGAGTAAGACCGAGAGAGATCAGACCGGTTTTTAAGCCTCTTGCGATGTCTTAGGACCAGCTCCGCTGCAGCGCATCCGGTCCTAAGACGTCGCAAGAGGCTTAAAAACCGGTCTGGTCTCTCTCGGTCGTACTCGGTCACAAGAGTGTGAACGAGCCTTTATAGTTCTACATAAGACGTAAACGGCGAGCGTTTATAAAAAAAAAAATGGCTACAAGACCCGCAATTTTAGGTGATCAAACACGGCTTTTAAGAAAGCTCTGAATGTTCAGGGCATGTCCCGCGCACGGAGTATTCGCGATTTCCTCGAATGTTTGGCCACAACCGAATATTCGGAAACTTTTGAATATGCAATTCTTGAATGGAATATGAATCGAATAAGAAAAATATTTGATTCGTATTTGAAATAGTGAATATTCGCAAGCCCCTAGTATTTAGTGATTCCTGCTCAACTGTACTATGAGGAAGACAGTTCCACCCGTGCGCCGTTAGTGTAAAAATGAAAAATTTGAAACAATCAATACGATACTTAGATGAGACTAGGGAGAACCTTTGAATTGTGGAATAGCTCCCCGAGGAAATTATCCGTACAATTATTAAGATTAGTTCAATAGTAGCAGCCACAAATAACCTGATGCAAGAATTTTCGTCTGCACAGCAGCCCAACAGGTGTCCGGAAGGATCTCTCGTCTACTCACTTGTTTGCAAAGCGCAGCCAGAAGTTGCGGTAGGCAAAGAGCCTGAGGGGCTGCACGCTCGACAGAAGGACCACGTAGCGGAAGTCAAACTTGACAAGGCCCACTCCGCCCCTCGGGAAGAGCACCGGGTCCGTGATGTACTTGCAGGCCACCTGGGTCCGTCAGGCCAAGGTGCGTCAGACACCCACCGCACATGCGCACTTACAACCAATCTCCGCGGAAGGCGTCCACCATTACATTGCAAACGTGATCCGAGATGAACCCTCTCTACAATCTAGGCTCTCCAAGCCGTGCCGGCGATCGCAGCCAGGTCGGAACGGCTGCGCCGAAAAAGTTACTCGGCGTGCCCGTGGCAATTCTAGAAGCCGCACGAATGTTGGACCTTCTTTTCCACGCTCTTTGCAATTAATTATTTCGACTTTGACCGTGAACGGCAAAATACTCTCGTTGCTTGCTCTCCTTTTCTTGAGACGACAGGATTCGAAAAGCGGAACCAAAAAGGAAAGAGCAAAGCGCAGGTCAAGCGACAGCGAAAAAACAAAGCAGACGACGTGCGAGCGCTGGTCCGCGGAGGTGACGGAGGTTTATTTGGCGGTGCTTGGCGAGTAGGAAAACGCGTGTTTTGGTGGTCACGTGGTTACAGAGCAAACAAACAAATTCTATCACACGCTACGAGTGCCCAAATGTGAAAAGGGAGAGTGCATGGGCTGCATGGGGACGCCGTGAAGTAACATTCCCGACGGCGTGCCACAACCTTGCCTTTGATGCACCAGGTCACTCTTTTTTGTATTTAGCTTGTATTTTGTAAGACTTTTTTCTTCTTTTTTTCAGATAGAACAGGTGCTTGCACGTTTCCAAGGGCCATATTTGGTTTTAGAGTCAAATATAGCCAATAGATTGTTTGTTACAGAAGTACATTTTACACGATTTTTGTTTCAAATATTTGGGTGTTCGATATAGACAGTAATTCGCTGTATCCGGGTTCATTATAAATAGGGTTCTGTGTTTTCGGTGTTTATTATTTTTCCTCGAATTTGGGGCATTTTTTTCAGGGTTTATTATTTCCCAGAAATTCAGTGTTTTTTTGTGTAAATTGGTTAAGTTAGAACCAATTTACACAAAAAACATCGAATCTGTAGGGGAAAGTAAACTCGTCAAAAAAATGCCCCCAAATTCCAAAAAAAAAAAAATCACCGATAACACGGAACCCTAATTATAAATAGGCACGACTGTAGTAATTTTGAATACTACACTAATCAATATCTGCTGTGAGGTGAACTGCAATATTTGTACTTTTCAAAGTGTTGATTACGGTAGGTTAGCCCCATTGAGTACGCTTTTTACCGAGCACCGATGCACTGCGAAAAAGCAAACCATGCGGAGCTCACTTTCCGGGTATTGCTGCTCCGCAGTGCATCGGTGCTCGGTAAAGGCCCTGTCACACTGAGGCAACAGTTGGACAACTCTATCCGGCAACATGAGGAAAACGTGTGGCCGGCGACCCTGTCACATCGCGGAAACAACAACAGTCGGGCAGCATGTTGCTGCCGCCCGGCAACCGCGTTGGCCAATTTGTTGCCCGACCACCCTGTCACACCATGCTGATGGCGCGGACAACACGGGGAACATACCGCCATCTTGATTGTTTACCTTCGTTCGTGCTCGGCGCGGCGTCGCAGGAAACGTGACTTTATAAAGTGCTAGTGCGTTCGAAGGGCCGAAATTACCACGGGACGACATGAATCAGTGACTGTGATTAGAAAACTTCACACGGGGAGTATTTCCACCCTTTATTTTACCAAAATGTTCTTCATTCGCTGACACAGCGGATAGCCTTAACCGAGGAAAGCTAGATCGCTGATGTATGTTCGAGATTTACACCACCATATGAAGTGTTTCTGTCCGGTCCTTTCTTTCATGCAATTCCTATTTCTACTGTAAGTTGAGTTAGCACCGGCGTCTTTTGTAGCGTGGTGTTGAGCTGAACTGACAGTGCTTAAAAACTGCGACAACAACACGATCGGCCTTCATGACAATCGGTACAATAAATATTTTTCAACGCTGTATATTTGCTTTTAGCGCCTGCTATGTGATCGCTTCATTCCCCTAAACTTCCTGGGGAGTTTTGAAACAAATCAGTTGTCTGGTGGCGGCTGTTTCCAAGTTGCAGGCATCAACAATCATGATCAGAGTGGCCATTTTACTGCTTCGATTTTTTAATCTTTGCTTTCCTAGATTATTTTTATACTTCATTAGCGGGTCAGGCCTCATTCACACAGCCGGCGCCTCACCCATCCCGGCACCGTCACGGGAGCACGCCGGGGCGGTGACGCGACGGCCGGGTGTCCGAACAGGCCGCGCAAGCAAAGCGATGGAGGCCGAGACGGCAGGATTGGATTGGATCGGATTGCTTATTTATTCGACTTAAATTACAAAATCAAGAGATAATTGTGCCTGAACATTAGTGCGCACGTTTCTTTTTTTGTAAATTAAGGATTTGCGTCTGCTATTAGCAATTCCCGCCGAAAAGGAACAAGAAAAACAACGCAACAAGCGTTGGCTCACTGTTGGCAACCGAACGATGAAAAATCTTCCAAACTTAGCGAAACTTTTCTATTTTGTGATCGGTCGGTTTTCGATGGGGGCGGGACTCCGTCATCTGCCGGGACGTCGGGACGACGGTGCCGTAAAGCAGCTCCCTACGTCGCCCGGCACCCGACGGGGCACAGCTTTCCGTTGAAAACCGAGCCAAAAATCCTCTCCCCTGACGGGAACGCCCCTCGCGACGATGACGGGATGGGAGAAACGACGGCTGTGTGAATGAGGCCTTAGTAGGCATGCTATTTTATTTCACCAGCAGTAATGTGAGCTGGTCTCTCGGCAGTTCTAATTTCAACACCAGTCTGACGTTCACGACCGTGGCTGTGACCATTTCAACAATCGCTTTCCATAATTATGCAGTAAAAACATTCATCAAATTATTTTAGCTGCATGTCAGCCTTAATTTTTGTTAAATAACGTTTTCCAAGCCTTTAATTCAGCAAGACATTATTGATAAAGAATTAGCTCTGCCATCGAAGCTATGTGTGTTGTCGTGTTGCCGGCCCGAAATTCGCTCAACCAGCAATCAGCGCAACACGTTGTCCAACACAGTTGTCCAACACAAGTTGCTACAGTTTTTGTTGCCGAAAGCTGTCATACCGAGGCAACATTTTCATTGTCGTCCATGTTGTGCTGCTGTTGCTGTAATGTGACAGGTTTGTCGGACAACAGGGGGGGTGAGCAACAAGTTGCCCGACTGTTGGACAACATGTCGTGCTGCTGTTGTCGTTGTGTTGCCTCAGTGTGACAGGTCCTTAAGAAGCACACTCAACAGGGCTATAACGTTGCAACCAACACTTTAAAAAGTACAAATACTTCAGCTGCATACTACACTTTCAAAGCAGGCTGGTGCACGCACGCGCCTGGTGTATTTGAACAAAAAAAAAAAACTGTGTATGTTGATATCTATACTGCGGTAAAGTTTTCAAAATTAAACTGGTTATTATGGTGAGTATATGTTGGGCAGAAATGATCGGACAACCTGCAATATGAATCATTCATGACTGAAGAAAAGATATTTGCATATAGCAAAAATATTTATAAATCACCTCGATCAGGTATTGCTAGACATCTCTATAGGTTTAATTTATGTCAAACGTGTCGCTTATTTGCCATCCTAATGTAGGCAATGGACTTTCCGAAGCCACAGTTGACGAATATACAGTACAATCCACTTATAGCGATACCACATATAACAACTACTGCTTATAACGATCAGTTTCTAGAGGACCGTGCATTTTTGCATGGGCTATCCAGTCCAGATACAACGATAATCAGTTATAACGATTTCATTTTCAGGATTTTCTCATTATTGTTATAAGTGGATTGCACTGTAGTTAAGGGGCGACACTACCCAGAAAAAGAAAATTTCTGCAAAAAAAGTTGACTTTGAAAAATGACATATTTACATCCACCAACGTCTAGAGAGTATTCCCAGAAAGTTTTATTAGTTTACACTGCACAGTTAACTTTTTATAAATTATTTTCTGTCCACCAAAGCTAAAGAAAAGGTAAGGTTTGGAGCACTTTGAACGCATTTTTCTCCGTTCCACTTTTTGGTATAAATTCCATCTTAGTCAATCTATCGTTTGATAATGGCAAAACAGGGAAGGCTCATTCTTCCCTTCTCCTGACTGAAATTTAATAGGGAATGCGGCTATGGAATTTTTCTGTCACTTTACGGATGTCTTTTCTAAAAAATGTTGACATCTTGTTGAAGACACAGAAGACCAAAAAGTTGACCAATTTTGCAGAAGAGAAAATTTATAGAAATAAATGACTTTTTAGAAAAAACATTCCATAGCCGCACCCCCTAGGCATTCTGCTACATATCTAGCAAATAAAAATCTTGAATATGGTGATAGTTTTCTGACGACAGATTAACTAAACAATGTAGGTGTGTTGCTGATAGAAGCTGCTCTAATTTCCTTCCAACAGACCTGAAATTTTGTTATAAACCCTCTAGCATGACCACCAGCCTACCCCGCAAATTTCATTAATTTTAAGACAAGGGTTCAAAAGTTGACCCCCTAGGGGGTGTGTCCCCTTAAATTAAAATTAGCTTAGAAATGGACCAATGAAAGCTTTGAAGCAACCTTTACGAGTTCAGCTGGTTTTCTGTTTAAGCATGGTGCAGTAGTGATAGGCCTTAAAAAACAATTAAATATTCTATTCGAAATTGTTCGGTCAAAATCATCATTCGCAGTGGCGTAACTAGGGGGGGGGGCAGGGGGGTACAAGTGCCCCGGGCGCCACTTGAGAGGGGGCGCCGAGCCGAGTCCACCCAACATGTGCCCTATGGAAAAAAACGGCAGCGGGGCTACGCGAGGGGCGCGAAATTTCATTTGCCATGGGCTATGAGGGGCGCGAAATTTCATTTGCCATGGGCGCCGTCATATCTAGTTACGCCACTGATCATTCGTTCGAGCTCAGAATCCACCATTTGCACATGCTTACTATTTTTGGTTCTGGACAAGGAGTCGGCGCATATCTTTGGGGCTTACGCCGAAGAAAACCGGGCTTGAACAGGGGATCCCCCAACCTCCAGACAACAAGGCGCGACCCCAACACTTGGAAAACGTCCTAGCACCGATAAGCAACCATAAGAAAAGGAAACCTGATAAGCTCAGAAATGAGCACCCAGTGCAGCTCAACTATGCGCCGCACATTCAGTGTCTCTCTACTTTATCTCTAGGAATAAAACGCACTTAGTATATATTCTTTTAGCCCTAAACGCAATCCGCGTAAAAAAATCTGCAGCCTTACCGCCACGGCGTGCAAATAAGCGACGGCGATAGACGTTATTGCTCATAGTAACGGCCACTCGTCATTTACGCCATCACACACAACATGGTCTTGTGGTCACTGAAGTGTGTAGGCAGTGCTGTGTGTGCACTGGCACGCACCAGTCCCTGCCCCAGACTAAATCGAGACTTGAACCCTCACAAGTGGTGGGTTCCGTTACATCTGGTAGCACACGCAAACAGAATTCCACGGCGAGGTGTGCGCATCGTAAAATACTGGGGAACTGCCCAGCCCACTTTCACTGAAAACTGGATTAATCTAGACATGGGCACAAATCGGTAAAAACCCAGATGGCAACCAACAAAGAGCTTCGAAAGCAGGGTGAACGAAATCAGAGAAAGCTAATTTATTTTCGCGCAATATCCCCGTCTTCGCTACTGGCGGTCTCGAGGCTGCTGCAGCGGGGTGAATATTTTTGCTAACACTTCACAGCGCACAAACACGACACACTATGAAAAATACACACAAAGAAACAACACTCACGCAGCGCTGACTGTCAGCTCTGGTATATATTAAGGGGGGACACTACCCAAAAAGTGAATGTTTGAACCACTTGTCTGATTTAAATGACATTTACAGGGCTTGTTTCTGTTCATGTTGAGAATATTCGTGCCAAATTTTGTTCACCTGGGTGAAGTACAAAAAAACATTGCAAATGTTCAAAGATGAAAGTGGGCGTGTCTGCATAGAAAAACTATTGTTTTGAAATTGCTTATAAATTTGTAGTTTTCATGTGTTATATTGCTTTAGGAGAGTTCAGAACAAATAGCTAGAGAGCTATATTTCTATATTATACCATCTTTCATGACAAAAAAAAAAAAAAAACATAAACACAAATATTGTTTTTTAGATTTCTATCCTATGTGCAAAATTTTAATTCTTGAGCATGAAAAATGACAAAAATAAGAAATACAAGCTCATAGATATCTTCCCCTTAAAATTTCACCCTAGAAAAACTCATAAATATGAATCCAAGTTACGTAATAACAAAACAATAGTTTTCCTAAAGTGAAATTTATGCCGAAAAGTGGAATGGAGGAAAATGTATCCAAAGTGCTCCAACTCCTACCTTTCTTTACCGAAAATAATTTTTTATAAGAAATTAACTATGCAGTGTGAACTAATGATACTTTCTGGGAAAAGATGTTGGTGGATGGAAATATGACATGTTTCAAACTAAACTTTTTTTGCAGAGACTGTTTTTTCTTTGTGGGTATCTATTTTTCCTAGTTTGTTGCGTTTGTGCGCTGTGAAGTGTTAGCATGATTCACCAACTTACCCAAGCTGAAGTACTGACCAAGAATATTTTTGGCTGATGGCGGCACTTTGGAGGGAGCGGGCACCTAACGTTTATTTTCCCAAATTCCCAAGTTTGCGATAATGTTAAAAGTGGGCGACTGTGCGAAATGGGCGCTTCCGCGGTATTTTACGGTAGTGGCATCCCCTGCGAAACCGTAGAAGGCACTGCAACCTGGCAAGAGCCAAGCATGCGCGCTTTGCCTGGCGTCATAAGGCAGTGCATGGGAAACCAAGTTTCCAGCCTGGCACAATGCCAACGCCGCAGCTGACAAGTCTCTGTAACAACCATCGCCGTAAAATATCTTTTTGCATTTATTAAAACTAGGTCCGACAAAGAAAACCACACCATAATCGCGACGACACGCGCTAAAAAAGGCAATGTCTTTCGAGCGTAAATAAACCGAAGAATGGTTTATGCATTTGTCCCCCTCCCTTCTTATCTCGTACGTTTCCAAAAGTTCTCTGGCAGTCTAATCGGCGCCCCTCTCCGAAATTCTGCTCCCACCAAAATTGTTGAACAATTTCGTTAGACGTTGTTTCAATAAATGTTTAGTAGAAGTTCAACGCTCGTCTTGTCTACTGCCTTTCTCCGTCGTCGTCGTCTTTTTCTTTTTTTTTTTAAGGTACATAGTACATTTTAGAAGGGAGTAAACACACACAAAATGAGCGCAATGAAATCAATCAACTAAGGGTGCTGTTACTACGTGTTTGTTTCAAAAGAACGTCAGTGATGAAGACAATTGAAGCGGGAAGGCGGTTCCAATCTGTTGACATGCTAGGTATGAATGACACACTGAATGCGTTAGTACTCAAACTTGGTGTGCCAACCATATGAACGCGATCGAGGCGAGTGGAGCGATAAGATGGTTCGAGTATAAGTGACTGGCGTAAAAATGAGTTGCGATGGGAGATTTTATGAGACAAGCGGAGACGAGCACATTTACGGTGGAAAGATAAGTCGGGTAATGATAGAGTTATTTTCATATTTGTTACGCCGGACGTACGATGATACCGTAAAATCCCGTAAGGACGCCCGCCCAAAATGAGGAAATAAATGGCGAAAAACATGGGGTGGGCTATCTTTGGGGATGCCACTGAAAAACTTTATCAAAAATTGATGATAAGCGCCGGGGCACCCGCTACAAACCACGCGACGCAGGAACTGATATCGCGGACACGGCAAATTCGCGTTTCATGATGCGATAAACACGCGGGAATTCGCTACAAACTCCTTTTTCGCGGGAAAGGATACCGCAAGTGGCCGACGCAGCAGATTCGTGTATCACGGTGCGAAGGACTCGCGGAAACCCGCCGAGAACTCGCAACGCACGGGAACGAACACCGCAGATCGCGGACGCAGCAGATTCAAGTTTCATGGTGCAATAAAGACGCGGGAACCCACAATAATCTTGCCTGTCACGGAAACCGATAGCGCTCGCGCAGATCGCGGACAAAAGCACGGGAATACGCTACAAACCCGCATGTCACGGAAACAAATACCGCAGATCGCTGTTGCAACAGAAACGCATTTCACGATGCAATATACACGCGGGAACAACTCGCGCGTGTTACTTACAGCTTAAAATCGATATCGCGCGCGCACATCGCGGACAAAAACACGGGAATCCGCTACGAACTCGGGAACGGATACCGCAAATCGCGAACGCAGCAGATTCGCATTTCACGATGCAATATACACGCGGGAACAACTAGCGTGCTACGCGAGCCGATATCGCGCGCAGATCGCAGACAAAAACGCGGGAACCCGCTATGAACTCGCTTCTCGACACACCGGTACCGCCGATCGCGCTGTTGATGCGCGATTCCCGTCGGACATCGCTCGACGTCCAACCGGAATCGGGGGGGTGGGCGATGTTTCGGTATTTTTATGTTACAGATATTTAGCCAGGAAAACGGGATGGGCGATCTCTCGGGGGAGGGCGCCCTTACGAGATTTTACGGTAGTTAGATAAGATAAAACGAGCTGCTCGATTTTGCAATGCTTCCCAATGCAGTGACAGGGCAATGTTGGACGGGATCCCACACAGATGAGGCATACTCTAATTTGGAACGGACTAGGTACTTGTACATGATTAGTTTCAGCGATGAAGGTGCTCGAAACAAAATTGTGTTTTAAGTAGCCCAGGATATTGGCCACCGTACCACCAGGTCTCGGAGGCCCCTCGCAAAAAGTGCTCGTTCTTCGGCCGACGACGCGACGGACGTACCTTGGGTCCGGTGGAGGGCAGCCTGAGGATGTAGTGGAGGTTGTCGGTGACGTGGGTGTCCAGGCTCCGGGCCAGGTTCCACGGCTTGCAGATCCAGCGGTTGTCCAGGCCCCTGGGAGGGTACCCCGACATAGCAGACATCTTTGCTAACAATGCCAGCAACCACCTTGTTCTATAAAGTCTCACCACGTTTTAACGCAAAATAAGGGATATCAAAAAAAAGTGTGACGTGACGCCAAGAAAAAATGTATAACGCTATGAAAAGCTGTCACGCTAGAAAAAGAAAGACACGATGAAAAACTGTTTCATGCCTACCGAACTGAGCGGAGTTACGTCCCATTAAATTTCACGGAAGGTATTTGCACGTCGTTGCGAGCATGACGGTCGTCACGTGGCACCATGATGTCACGTGACGTGACAATAGGTGACGCAGTATGCTAATTCGAGCGATGTGGTCACGTGACACCGTGGCTTAACACCGAGACATTGCGCGAAATTATTAGAAACAAACGTAAATTTTTCGAATGAAATGGCTATTTGATTCTCCTTTTTAGACTAGCATAAAATCCCGAGCAAGCGCCCACTCAAAATTTGGAGACAATCATGTAAAACTGGGGGATGGGGGCTCCTTAGGTCAATAATATGTAACAATGTGTCCTTCGTGCATTTTCCAAATGTTAGAAAACCGAGGGGTGGATGCTTCGTGTGGAATGGGAGGATGCTCAGTATTTTTATTGTAGATCCCAGGAATCACCGTTTGCATGTGAACGACGTAGCGCACCTGCTTCACATACTTGCCCCCTCAAAAAATGCAACATAATTAAAACTCTCGTCAAAATGAGAAAAATTCAGGTGGAACATTCTTTACAAATTACGAACGTTCCACAAACACTATCGCAGCAACGTTCTGTTCCGAAACAATTTCTGCGTGTTTCTCCAACTTCTTTCGTTAATCAAATCGCCTCGAAAAATACCACGACCCGCATTGAACGCTCACATGACAACCTCGGCACAGCGCCCATTGACACTTTAAATATTTTTAGCATTTAAGTTGTTCTCGACTAGTCTCTCAAACCTACACGTTGCGCATCATTATTAGGGCTCCATGTTCGCGGGTTTTATTTCTCTCGGTATTGGGGGGGGGGGGTGTTTTCGGGGTTAATTTTAATGCGATAGCATTTAGGGGCTTATGTTGCGGAAAAGCCGATGTCGGTGGCGTTGCGACGGGAAAATCCTGATTGGTCGATAGGGTCATGACGTCCACAGCCGCATGACCTCGCGCCAGGAATTTCAAACAACCCACAACGCTCCCCACAACGCTTCCGAATGAAAGTGATTAAACAAAATCTGACATGTAATGCGAATTAAAGGTCGCCGCACGTAATTTTTTTCTCTTTCGGCGTTTCAGGCGCATGGAGGAGAGGTGGATCGGCTTCACCTTCACGTTGAAGTGGAAAGAGTGAATTACAATTCCGTGACGTCATGGACTTTACGCGCAAAATTTCGAATAAATCTCTGGCCAGTCAATATTGCACTAAAAAATTATTTTTTTTCTGCGTAAAATTTCTTTTTTGACACGTGTGTCCCAATCAGACTGTTTGAAAAAAGACTTTTCTTTTCAGGGGCCCTTTAAAGGGCAACTCCGCTCAATTCCGAAAAATTTAGGCTTACATGTGATTCCGTTTCACAAAGCATTACTAAACAGCTCTACGTCTTCGGATTCGCGAAATGTGGAATATTATTCGTGTAATCTTAATTTAAACATCAGCTGATACTGAAACCGAAACTTCGGTTGCGTCAGGCAACATTGGTCTCGTGCCGTCAGAGGCATGGCCACGTCACGTTGAACCACGTGGTCTTGTGACGTTCGTGGGGGGCGAGGTACAGGACACGCGACGCGGGCCCGTGGGCAGGTCGCTTCGCATGGCGTGGACGGTGATGGCCCGGGGGAGAGGGGGGAGGGGAGAAGCCGAAAAAGGAGAGGGGGGAGCGGAGAAACAGACCGATAAGCGCGCAGGGCAGCGCAAACTAGCGCATCCGCATTACGGTGATCACGTGGACGCCGTTGAGCCAACACCGGGAGGAGAAACTCACGACGTCATCGTTCAATTTCGCTTTGAGGAGAAAAAACAAACAAAACGTGAGAATGACGTAGTCATGCCTCTGACGTAGTGGCTCAACGTTGGCCGCTCCAACTCCGTCGCATTGACTGCGCTGACGATTGCGCCTCGCGTCGCACGCTAGAGTTGGCAGATTTCGGCGACTTGGCTCATTTGAAAGTTTGCTGACCAGTTTATTAAATATATAGATGGAATTAGATCGTAATATTTGACATGGGGTCTTCCTATATGATACTGAAGAGGGCTGCATAGTTTTCCAACTATCAAAAATGAAGCGGAGTTGCCCTTTAAAGAAATATTTGAAGAATTTTAGGCGGGATTCGAACCCACGACCCTTTGGTTGCGAGCAAGACATGCTACTGACTAGGCCACGCAAGGCACGCTTGCAAAACTTGGGAACAAGCCGGAGTTTATATGCTTACGTTTTGCAATCACCTTCCACTCTTAAAGGCAAAGCTTAAGCCTCCTCCTGTAAACTTTTTCTTACAGGCTCAGTGTTTTCTGGCGTCAACTTTTGGCGTCAGAAAAAGAACCCGCATTCATCGCGGCTTATGTTGAAGAAAACAGGACAAGGCCATGGCACCACGTACGACCCGAATGCTTGGGAAACAGTTCGGTATCGATGAGAGAAGTTAACGAGACAAGGCATCTGGTCTCCAAAGAAAAAAGAAGACTCACGGACATTTCAGTCAAGGCTGCACTCCGGATCAACAGAAAATAAAGCTACAGACCAAGAGTTCCATGAATCTTGAATTTTTCTCATTCAATGACAGCTCTAATTTGGGCGTTTTGGTCCCCCCCCCCCCCCCTGAGTACATAAAACCCTGCTCAAGGTTTCGGGGTTCATTGGTAAGTAAACCGAGAACAGTGAATGCTGATCATTCTTAGGATATTTGCTGCTCATAAGCACGTAACATAAGTGAACAAACGAATGAGTGCACAAATGAATGAACAGAGGTTAGAAAGAGAAGTCTAAGGCGCACCTAAACGTATACACCACCAAAAACATTTACTGTGGTAGAAAAGAAAAAAGAAATCGCAATTTCTTTTTTAGAGCGCAGCTCTTAGGCGCCCGTTTCCGGCTTGAGCGGCGTCAGCGTCAACGTAACCGCACGTTGCATTATGGGAAATGTCCCATAATGCAACGTGCGGGTCTGACTCGTGACTCGCGTATTGCATCATGGGATGTTTCCCATAATGACGTCACATGTGACGTCACGGTCACTCGTGAAGGTTACGACCTTTGCAGTGAAGGTCACGACGTTCACTTTACGAGGACTTCACGAGTGACAGAGGCAGGGAGGGGAAACACAAGGGAGAGAAGGAGGGAAAAAGAATGAGAGGAGGAGGGAGGAGGAGGAGCAGGTACAAAGAAGGAAGAGGGGCAAACCCTCCTCTCCATACCCTCCTCCTCCTCCTCAAGAGCTGCGCCCTAATTCGGCATTACAGGGAGTTGTAAACGTCTTTCATTTTTCTTTAATAAATTACCAGATGGTTTAGGTAGTTGGACTTTTCTCCTTAAGGAAAGTGAAGCAACTGCTCAAAAACTGATGTCAAGAAAATTACGCAAGATCAATTTTGTCTGAATCTTCTTTGCTTGCTGTATTCAATCTTAAATTGCTTTGTGTTGGGTTGTTCTGTCACGCAGACCAAAGTTTATTAACTTTGGTGAAAACACTTGGATAGTGTTAGAAGTGTGATTATTTACCATGTAAAGGTGTTTCACAGGTTTGCCTGGCCCTACAGACAGGCAGTTCGCTCTCATTTTTATTTATTTGTTTATTAAAAAAAAACTGCCTGCCAGTCCCTTTCAGTGATTACGGCAGACCTTGCGAACACAAAGAACTCCATACTAAATGAAGTAAAGGAGAAACAACTTCCAAGACATTTCATGTCTTACTTGATTACAAGAACAAAAACGGTACTTATGAATCATTCACAAGGTGCCTCTCAATCGCTTCAATATAAGATTCAACACCGATGCATTTGGAACACTGAGGGTTAAGGCGATACCCACATTTTATAGCAGCAGGAAAAAAAGTGACTAAAACAATTATTATTAAATGAGCACTTGACAAGTGTGAAGTTTTGATTGTTGGGCAAGTTAGGGCTGAATTCGAGAATACAGTCAAACCCACTTACAACAATTACACATATAACGACCTATCGGTTATAACGACCAGCTTTCAGAAAATATACGAATTCAAGGCCCTACCCATTAAAATTGGTCCTGATAAAACGACCGTTTTTCAAAGCATCATACTGCTACAACAAATAACTTTCGGAAGAAAAAGAAAAAAAAAAAAAGATAAAAAGCTTACGTTTAGGGCGCAGCACTAAGGGAGACGCTCAAGGTCATTTCCATGGCCGTGCGACAGGGGAAGAAACAAAACTACAAAAGCAAAAACGCCCTCTCGGGTCGCGTAGTCTACCGATTGTGCGTGCGCAGGAAGGAAAAGGTGGAAGTCAACTCTCACGCCGTGCTGCGTTCGTTCGTTCTGTTTGCAAACTCTGTATTCAACCCCAGAAAAACTCAATGCTCGGTATAAGGTGGCTAGCTCCATCACCATCGTGACCGTTTGTTTACATTCGCCATTTTGGTATCCGTATCATGCACATTCTTTCGCGTCTACGGACTCGTGTCTGTCGTTTTAAGATGGGAGAAAAAAAACAATTTACTAGAAGGTTTTACTTAAACGAAAGGGCATCACGCTGGCAGAAAAAGACAACAACGGAGCAGCACTGCGTGGCCTCGCAATCCCAGCCACCCAACGAGCTCGCAAAGTGTCGTTTGGAAGACGACCCTGCCAGAGGCGACGGCCGCGCACTCGTACATGCGCAGGAAGCGCGGCACTTGAAACGCTTTAGACCAAAGCAAGTATTAATTACCTCTGCAGACAGCGAAGAACCATCCTCTGACTAGTGTGCAACATTTATTTTTGTGTTGGCACGCGTTTCATAAAATCTGTTCTATGAGGTATGTGGTCAATCTTCATTATTTTACCTGCGCGGTAGAATCGGCAGCAATTTACTTTCCGATTATCTGAAAGCTAGATCTGCCTGCGCGTCAGAATTGAGGGCGCGTTAGAATCGTGCAAACAGTTTCTTTAAATAAAGAGCTGGCAGAGTTAAACAACCAATACCAGCCTTGTTATCCTTATTTATAATGTGCTTTAAAGGTAAGTCGAGATATAACGAACTACTGATAAAACGACCACTTTTCGCAGAACTATCGCGTTCGTTATAAGTGGGTTTGACTGTACATGGTAGCGCTCAAAGACAAGGACAGAAGGAGAACTCGACGGTGCAGAGTGGTGCCCAGTTCTCCTTTTGTCCTTATGTTAGAGTGCTACCATGTATTCTTGACAAGTGTATTGCTCTGTTCATGTTCAGTTGCCCCAGCTTCTGATGTCTTAACACACGAGTTGTTGTTCCTTTTGGCATAAATTTCCCTTTAGGAAAACTATCGTTTGTTAATGGAACAACAGGAAAGACTCACTCATTATTGTTCCTAACTGGAATTTTATGGGCAATGCAACTGTGGAATTCTTTTGACTTTGTGGATGTCTTTTATGAAAGATGTTAAGATTTTATCAGTGCGGGAAAAGGCAAAAAATTTATTAGATTTTTCACTGCGATGTTAGCATAAAATAAATTGCTTTTTAGGATATTTGTTTTCACAGTTGCACTTTTCAGGCACTCTGCTGGAGATCTAGGGTAGAAAAATGTTGGGTGTTACATTAGTTTCCTAACGATAGTTTTCCTAAACAAAGTCTGTGTGTTCCTGATAAAAACAACTATAATTTCTTTTACAATTTCTGTACACAGATGAAACTTTGCACTGCATTCTGCCTTGCAGCTGCCAGTATATACTGTAAATTTCATTCATATTAAGCTATACGTTCAAAAGTTGACCCTCTTGGGTAGTGTCCCCCCTTAACACACGAGTTGTTGTTCCTTTTAAAGGTGTTGTTTAAAAGTGTTGTTTAAAAGAAAACACATGAATTGAAGGCACCTTAATTTTGTATGGTCAGCACATTTCAATAATCTGGCTTTTTTAAGGGGAGGCACGGCCTAGAAATCGCAAGTTTTTCGAAAAAAACGCGTTTTTGAAAATCGGTTTTATCATCATCTACAACTCGTAAAGAATGCTCTCACAAACTTTTATTCTCGTGCGTAAAGTGTTTACTCCGGAATAAATTATTTTCGATACGTCGGCGGCCGCGCGCGCTGGCCAGAAACGCGAGCACTCCCGCGCGTTTGCCGATTTCAAAGCGCGCTAGCCGCTCGTTGGCAAGGCCTATTGTGGCGTAAGACCCCTCGTTGGAAAGAGCAGTTCTTTCTCTTTTGTTTATGCCCCGGCTTATTGTTCAACGCTGTCCATTCAGGCGAGAGAACCCCCTCGAAAACATCCTTCGGAAAGAGCTATGAAACGCTGTACGCGCTCCTATTGGGCAGCTCGACGCATACGGAGCTCCGATTCGCTCGGACAATCCACGTGACTAAAAAGACACTCGCTCGCGCGCGTGATCGCCTGCCGAGTTCAGTTGTTTCGTTTTATACCAGCGTAGCGCGCCCTTGCTTACTTTACGGTTTTCAAGTTTATCGATACGATGCCGACGGTGAATGGCAGGAAATCGTTTACGTTTGGTGCTCGGAAGCGTAAGCGTGGAAAACCGAGCGGCATTGAAGGAGGTCGACCTCGCAAAATCGCTGCACGGCCGTCTCGGAGTCGTCGGAACAATGCCGTCTTCAAGCCCGTCACCGTCTCCTGGCCCATCGCCGCCTGAAGACTCGGACTGCGCGGGACAATCGAGGCTTCTGTCGCCGCTTCCAACTCCTGACACCCCAAAGGAAGATGAGCTGACCGCGATTGAGCGCAAGATGGAAATGCTACGACGGGATGAGTGCTCCAAAGAGCCGCTAGGCCTAGGTGACAGCCGTGACAGCGGCAAACTCAAAGGCTACCGCTTGCTCGAAGTTTCTTGTGCCAAGGCTTTGGTAGGAGCTCTGCTGTGCCCAGAGTGTGCCGGGTCTTGCCTAGAGCTAAAGGAAAGTGGCAAAGGTGCGCTCTTCGGGTTTATCGTCGAGTGCCCGTTGTGTGGAGAGGTGGCGAGCGCACCGCACTCGTCGAACATCGGCGACACTCGCCAAAACGAACTTTCCACGCGTATCGGACTAGCCGCGCGCGACTGCGGCATTGGTTTCACCAAGTTGCCAAACGTCTTTTCTGGCATGAATGTACCTCCACCGATGTGCCTGAAGTCTTCCCAGAAGATAGCATCAAAAGTGCACGACGCAGCTACGAAGGCCGCCAGCAAAGTGATGCAGAGCGTGGTGCAGTCCGTACATAAAGCAGAGAAGTCCGGAGATGACGAACTTTTAAACGTGTGCATTTCGTGCACACGTTCGATATCATCTAAAACGCTCCAGGACCTATGGTCCTAAAGCGTTTTAGATGATATAGTAAGCACTGTTTTCAGCCGAACACTGTTTGAACTTTCAAACACATTTTTCTCAGTTTGCCATTTTGAACACTTTTCCATTTTTGAAAAACTATCATTTTTTAGAGTTTGAACTGAGACTCCTGAAGTGTTGTTTTTCTGGAGCGAAATTTACTGGAGAATTTAGTAAGGTACTTTGTTTTTAATAATTTTCAGTTGTTCACCAAGAAAAAGTTGATATTAGAAAAAGTCATATGAGAAAAATGAAGCCACTTTTAAACTTCCCGTTTTCATGCTGAGGCTTGCTATATTAAATATTGCTACATACCTTACTTTGTTCATCACTTATTGAACATTACATATATGCCAAAAAAGTTGTAATTTTTCTTTTTTTTTGTGAATGATAGATTTTTTTCATTTGTGTTGCATATATCTTCTTTTTTATGACAAATTTCACCGTAACTTGGCACAAAATCTTCCTTGTTGGTTGAAATTTTGCATGCCCTCCCAAGTTTGCATAACTAACATATGGTAAAAGTTTAATTGCAATCGGCAAAGTATTTAAAAAGTAGAGCCCCTGTAGGCCGTGCCTCCCCTTAAAAGAACTTAGCAGGGGAATCGAAGCATCCGTCTTTACGGTAAACAAATCTAACTGCTACCTAACTGCTTGCTCTGAACACTTTCAATAAAGTTTATGTTTCTTTGAGTGCGAGGGAACCAGGCTTTTGTGGGCCAGAACACCGTGTATCAATTTCCACAAATAAAACTGCCATTATCATCGTAACTATTATCCTCAATTATTGTTATTCTTTTAGCCCCAAAAAAGAAAGGCTCACCTGGCCTGCCTCTGCTGGAAGTAGGAGACAAACTGGGGCAGCTCGGTCTTCAGGTTGTACGTGGTGGGGAGCCAGGCAGGGAGGGTGCCCAGGGAGGCCGGATCCACCGTGGGGCCACCCTGGGCATCCCGGCGGCACACCAGCGCCAGCAGGTCCTTCACCGTGAGCACGTGCTCAAAGGGGAACTGGTTCACTCGCTTCCAGCCCCCTTCCCTGCTCAGCTCTCTGGTACAAGAAGCGGGGAATAAACGTGTTAGCCGTATGGAAACGGTGTTTGGGATTCGGATAGTCCGATGTTTTTCACGCTTTGACAAAACGTTGCTGCAAAGGATTACGAAAAAAAACACTGCAAGACTCAGTTTGAGTGAGCAGCGTCCATACTCAAAATCAGTTAATGTAAATATTGCACTCAAAATATTTTTCCTTTGGAGCGAGACAGGGGGGGTCACTTTGTGACATACAAGGAGCGGCCGTAATAACCAGCACATTTGGCCTTGCAAGTTAAAAATTCTAAATGATCATTCTTGAATTGGACACGCGAACATCGTTCCGCAAAAAGTTGGATGTCCATTAATGCGAAAGCCTTATATGTCTCATTGTTCAGTTGACCTTCAAAGTCCTTGAGCGAAAACACGTCGGTGACACGAAAGGTACCAAAACGTTTATGTGACCACTCAGGCGGCCATTCAATCGTCCTAGACGTCGTCCTCTAGCCGTCGTCCTTGAGGTCACCCTAGAGGTCGTCCTAGAGATTGTCCTAGACGTTGTCTTTTAGGCATCGTTCTTGACGTCATCCTTTAGTCGTTGTTCTTGGCGCCGTCCTTAAGGCCGTCCTAAAAGTCGTCCTAGACGTCATCCTTGAAATCGTCCTGGACAGGGTCCTAGAGGTTGTCCGAGAGGCCGTCCTTGGCGTCGATCTCTAGGACGTTGTCTATACGTCACCCTAAACTTTAATATGTGTAAAAACATTACACGAAAGCATTTCGCTCGCGGGACTATGATGCTTTCGCCTTCCTACACGTAACCAGTCTTAAAGGGGCACGGACACATCAAAATCAGATTTTCTTTATTGTTCTGAAACGATTGAAAACGATGCCTGGACATTACCCTCAAAATTCGAAACTTGGGAATTCAGTATTTGTGAAGTAAAAAAACAATTTCCAAATGCCGAATTTGAAGTTCCCGCGTGATCCGCGCCAGTGGAGTGACGTCAAATATTGAGGGCTCCTGAGAGTCGAGTTTCTTTCGTGCCTCCGCTCCGAAACATGTCTCCGTGACCCGAAGCGAGGAGAGAAGGGCGCCAGCGTCGCGGGAACTACCGTACCGGGAAACCGGTTTCCTGCATGAGTGCCGTGCTGCCCATCTCGAGCAGACGACGGTGCCCCGGCGGTGTCACAACGGAAACTACGATACACAGACACCAAACCCAGCTGTTTTGACCGTTTGACGATTTCCTTTTCGAAGTCTGAGAGGTCGTCAGGTACCTGTAAAAGGCCTACTTCGTCCGATTCCCTGACTCACCGATCGCCTAAGCTACATGCGTCGAGCGCCGCCATGTTTTCCTAGAGATGATAAAAATCCAGAAGGCGACATCACAACGGACTCTGATTTTTGGCATTTCAAAAAGAAGGGCCGTAGTGTATTCGCAATGGCGTTAAAAAGCATGTTTTACTATTGCCGTTATTAAACGTTAAAGAAATGTCGCCTACAAAGCTTCTAAATTTCATGATTTTTGACAGTCACCAATCAAAAGAAGCAAGGAGGTGAAGAGCGGGAAAGGAACACGGCCAAAATAAGAAGGAGCGTGCGCGCGCAAGAAATTTTTTTTTTCGCGATGCGGTATTTTTTTTTTTTGTGTCTACAACTACAACGTGCATCGCTTTAGACAATAAAAAAATACAACCTTTAGGGTGTCAGTGCCCCTTTAAGTAGGGGTGTGCAAATACCGAATAGTAAGTCTCAAATCGAATACTGAATCGAATCAAGAAAAAAAAAGCCAAATATTGAATCAAACATTGAATCACAAATTTATTTAACAGGAGCTCAACTATTTACAAATTCTCATGCAAGAAAAGCAGCTGTTGTAGGTGATCAGGGGTCAACTTCTCTCTCCACCCCCGTAACAATGTTGCTAGCCATCGAAAACAACTTTTCGCTTGGTACACTCGTTGCTGAAATGCCCATGTACTTCATGGCCATCTTGCACAGTCCTGGGAAGTGTTGCTTGCCTGTTTCTTTCCAGAATGTTAAAGGGTCTAGGTCCTTACTGCAAGCAGGCTCTCGAAGGTACCGCTGCAACTCCTTGACGTTGGCTGTTTGGGAGCACTGTCTTCTTTCTGATGACGCTGCCAGCTTCTCAATGCTGTCCCAGATACTGCTGACGCGCTCCTTGTGAGCTGTAGACATTGCCGCTCCAGTACAGTCACTTGATGCTCCTCCTGGAGAGCTCTGCAACTCAGTTCTTGCAAGCTCCAAGAGCCTTGTTTCCTGGAACATTTGAGCACGAAAGAAGTTCTTAAACCTTGGGTCACAGGCGGTTGCCAACACAAACTCTTTTTGCTCGTTCTGCCCTGGAAACCTTGTCTTCACGCTTTTCATCAAGTTTCTTGCGAACCCTGAGGTGTCATCATCTGCTGCAATGCAGTCTATCAGGACCAATTGTGTTCCATAGAGAAATGGTACTACTGACAAGGCCAGCCACTGCCTTTCACTCCTGTGGTGTCAGGTTGGGCACAGTTGTCTCAGAAGTGGCAAGCTCTAAACAGATGGCTTCTTTCAGCTACACAAGACGCGAGAGCATGTCATGTTCACTGTTCCACCTTGTTTCCACGTCTTGAATAAGTTCCAAAACGGATAGCTCCATACGTCGCTGTCAATCCTGCAGTCTTGCCGCAGATTGGGCACAGTGTTTGCAATGACCAACAATAGCGCGGCACTTCTTGAGAATGGTGGGAAATCCTGCTGTTTCTTCTTTGGCATCTTTTATAGCTAGTTGCAGTGTATGGCCCATACACTGCATTAGGACGCAAGAAATGCCTCTAAGGGCTGCACGAAATTTTCGTGCATTGTCCGTCACCACATAGACTAGCACTTTCTGCAGTGGCAGCTCCCAGTTATCTATCACTGCTTGCAGGTGCTCCATAATGTTGCAAGCAGTGTGGCTCTCTATGACATTCCGGTTGTCCAACGCAAAGCTTCTCATCTCGAAGTTGGAAGTTAAGTAGTGGCAGGTGAGGGTAATGTAACTTTGGTTAGACCTCCATGCCAACATGTCATTCGTAAACGAGATAGACTCTATGCCTTCCTGGAAGTCCGCATGCCTTCTCTCCTTGACAGCCTCGACTGTGCCTCTGTACAACTCCGGCATGATTGTCCTCAAAAGCGTTGTGCAGCTGGGTATCTTGTACAACGGCTCCATGTAGTTCATCAGCTCTTTGAAACCCCAATTTTCGACACAGATGTATGGCTGAAGGTCGAGCCCCAGCATTTGGGCAATCCTGGTGGTTAGCGCCGTTCTCTCGTGCTGCGATAGCTCCTTGCCCAACTTCAGCGCACTTTTGATGAGCGGCTGCGCACCGTCTGGTCTTCCTTGCTTCCCACTGTCTTTCAAAAACACACTGTGCAAAGAAAAATGCTTGTTCTTGAGATGGTTCGCAAGTGGCATCATCATACTCGATGGCGTGTTTCGTTTCACAGCTTTCGCACGTCGCCTCTTGTGCCAAGTACTTTACAAAACGTTTCCAAATGGCACTTTTCGTTCGCTCAGTCATGTCGCCCCTGACCAAAAGCAGGTCCGGCGGACTTCGTTTTCCGACAGACAACGCAGATGGAATTTGGGAGCAGAAAACGTCGGCTTGGTTTCTAATCGCAAAGGGCTTGGTCAACCTGGTTTCGGATCGCACGGCAAAACGACACGGACGGAGCCGTGGACGCGGAGCATGCGGGACACCACCTCTATTTTGCCTGAAAAAGTAGGAGAGAAATTGGTTGGCTCTGCGACCGAGAGGTGGAGCAAGTGTCGCCCGTGCCGACTGGCGCAGACCACGCGCCGACCACAGCACGTCGTGGTGCACGGTTTCGCGGTTCACAATGGGGTGCTTTCGTTCTGTGCTCGAGAAATACTGTTGCCGGTCCCTGTCCCGTGCTTTCATTTCGTGCTTGCGAACTTCAGTCGCTGATCCCTCTCAAGTGTACCGACAACTTTTGCTTGTGAAGGAAATGAGACATATGGCTGTTTTAGTTTAGTTTCATGGCTCAGCTGTGTCACGACCACAATTAAATCTGCGTGCTATCAGGTTCGTGGCATTCACACTATGTGTATTAATAGCCTGTGTGCTAGACCAGTAGAACTAAAATGTGCTTCGGATATTCTCTGCCAACCAGGCTCGCCGAATATATAGAATAATCGAGTAACCTAATACTTTTGATTCAATTCGCGAATCAAACTATTTGAGAACTTACTATTTGGTTCATATTCATAAATTCGAGTATTCGCACACCCCTAGTCTTAAGTGTCCTTCTGTAATTTTTTTTTAGAACTCGAGTCAAAGGTATAAAAATATTTAAAAATGAAGCAAAAACGGCGGCCCAGCATTTCCTACATCCTATAGTACCGGGTGTTCGTTGTCTGCACACTGGTTTGCGATCTTGCTCCTGCTGATTATTGTGCTGCTCGTCATTATTATTATGCTCCTGCAGATTATGCTGCTCGTCCCCTATCTCTACTATGGTCGACTTCCGTTATTCCAACCCCAAGGACTCACAAAATCGGTTCAAATTATCCGAAAATCCAATTAAAGAAAAGGCGGAAAAACAGCCCAAGCCGGACTCACTTTTGTTGGACGTAGTTGCGACGCTTTGTTGCCGTTTACGTCTGAAACGAGCACCGAACAGCAAGCTCCAGATGGCGTAGATTTATTTGAACGCGCTCACTACCTCACTCGGCCTGCTCGATTGGGGTGCTTTCGACAGCTTCCTTGTTGCCTCCATTCCCTGCGTCCATCCTATGGCCGGTCACGTTGACTACAATGTCATCATCCGTAAACAGTCTGCAGGCGTGTACGTAAGTAGTGCCTAAATTCAGAATAGTTCCACGCTCTAAATTCGGAGCCTCCCGCAGACAATTCGTAAAGAAGTCTCACCATGAAGCGGAGTTCCACAATGGAGTTAATCAAACAATGTTGCCAGACACCCTGCCCAGAGCTGCTCACCCGTAGCTCTTGAAGTGGTAGTTGCACCACTACCCCAAAGCTCTTCAAGTGGCACAGTCGTGTCTCGTTAATATGAGCCCCGTTAATATGGGTACTCCACTGTACAGACGTTTTCGGGGACGATTTAAGTAAATGCTCACGTTTTTTACTCCTTATTACTTACAACACGCATTACAGACAACTTTTGGGAGGAACACAGGTGTCCATATTGATGAGACATCACTGTAGTTGTACCACTTATTCATAGTTACTGAAGTGGTAGCTGTGCGACTCACACATAGCTGTTCAAATGATGGTGGTACCACTGACCCATGGCTTTTCAAATGGCAGTTGTAGCACACCACTACAGCTCTTCAAATGGCAGCTGTCCCACTTACCCGTAGTTCTTGAAGTGGTAGTTGTACCAGAGGACGTCGGCCTCCCGCTCGTCGTCCGTCAGCTCGAACGAAGGGTGTGTCAGGTGCTCGTTGACGTAGCGGTACTCGGAGAACACCTTGAGCTTGCGGTCTGTCGGCACGGGTCCAAACGCCACCGAAGTGTCCGGCAGTGACTCTTCCTTGCGGCCGCTCTGCAGCATTCCAAACGTCCGGGTAAGAGAGCTCCGTCACAAGGGCCAGGTTAACCTCCCAACTGGGAGGTTAACCTGATAGACATTTGGGACTCTATCTTCCCCGAGTTTCATCTGGGTTGAATCAGAAGTTTAGTGTCTTGCATATAAGTAAACTTTGAAATGTGTTTTTCTTAAATTTGTTTTTGCCCTGGTTCCAAAGTTTGTACACACATTTTTTTCCTCCTTGCAGATAGATGTCAAATCACAATGAAATTCTACACAGTAGTCTACGAGGGTGCACAGAATGTGCAAGTCTTGTTAGTTACGAGATAAATACCTACTACCACTTCTAAAAAAATACAAAGCAAAAAATGCAATTTTTGAAAATACTAGCAGACAATTTTTTTAATATTTCTATATATAAAACGTTCAGGTATTGCTGATTCAAATATTCAAATTGCTGATTCATGAAGAACCAACCTGGCTAATTAGGCCACTCTATCTTTATAATTAGAAGAAAAATTGTGAGCATGAAAAGGGGTGTTTCTTACGCATGTCATGCATCAGAGATACAGTCAATCCTGGTTATAACCAAGTCGACGCGATTTTTAGATATGTTCGCTATGGCCGTATTTTCTCATTGGCAACAAGATGTTTCGGTGGTGCCCCCTTGCGGGCACCCTCCTGCGATGTAGCGAGCATGATTCGAGCAGGTGACGCGCCAAGTAATCGCACAGAGTGGTTATGTTAGTTGAATTGAATTGAATATACTTTATTCAGACAAACGTCTTGGAGGATAGGGCAAAAGGCGACTACAGTCGCCTTTTGCTTGCTCTTATGTTTGCTCTTAGTTTGCTCTAACTTTGCTCTTATGTCAATTGATAACTCATTTATTTTAAAGAATGCGTATGACATGTTCAAATGTTTTTTCCTACAGAATTGCAGAGTCCAATGCCACTTTTAAAAGATACAATCTTTGAAGCGTACAGAAACAAGCCTGGAGCTCGACAGACAGCTTGCGTAGCGTGCGTCACGGCATCTCCGATTCGTCTTTTGTTGGATCTGTGAAGACTCCCAAAGAAAAATTTGTTTTGCCATCACCAAGGTGTAGAATATGCTGTTATCTTATGGTGAATTCCACCAATCGTTTTGGGGCGTGCCGGGATCGACTTTTCTGGAGCGTGCCCATTTCACTGGGCAATCGGGATTGAGACGGATGTGTTCCACTCGTCCTTGGATCAGCCCCCACTCCAGATCTTGATCCAGATCCGAGAAAGGTTGCTTAGCCGATTTCGGCGGATTCAATTGGAAACCAGCCTGGCCAGCCCGGCGCGAACACGCGACTTCCTTTCTCGCCGGGCATCTCGCCTCAGAAGAGATCCGGGACCGCGGGAAGGGGATCCCCATCCGCCGATCTTGGGGGAGTGGTCATGTTCCACTGGGGATCCAGGGGCAGAGCGACTCCGTTCGGATTGCGTGCTCCACCTCGGATCAGGTCAACAGATCCCGGCGCGCTCCAAAAGGGCCAGTGGAATTCGCGATTAGCTGTTCACACGCGCGCTGTTGCGTTGTGTGGTGCAGCACATGCTTTGACTGATATGGAGCTTACCGCTATCAACGCTTACGTCCTAGTGTGATTCGACAGTTGCTGGCGAGCATTCGGACGAGGCCGTGCAAACTAAGTGTAGCTGACTGTGTTTTTTTTTTCTTGCAATGATGTCGTCTTTTTTTTTTTCTTTTTTTGCTGATGTGAGGCAAAGGAGTTTGCGACATTGTGACTTCTGTTCAAAAAAGAATCTAAAATTTCCACAACTTTCTACAATGCCTCGCTCGGCCCGACTAATTATGGCAATTGTTTAATCGGTTTACTTAGATTTTTGTTAAGGATTCATAATAAATTCAAAAGTTCTCGCTGAGAAGCGCGCCAGATATTCTGCACAAATTTTATTTTGGTCCACGAAAACAACCATGCAAACAGTCGTAATCCATAACAGGCGTGCGTATAACTCATTCTTGGGATGCTGAAGTCATCGACTCCCAAAATCTCAGAGGTGTCAATCGCGGAGGTAGTTTCGCACGGTTTGTGTCGAATGAGCGAGCTAGCGGGCATTTAGTTAAAACGACCCTGGGAGTCAGCCACCGGTTGTTTCGTAAAAGCATGTTTATTGGTGCGCAAAATGCAAAAAGAAATAAACTTAGAACTACATAATAAGAGACCATCCCTCACAGAAAACAGGAAACCAAAGGAGTATACGAAGTCGTAGTGCTTACTACACAAGCGATAGGTTTTCGAGTTCGGCTTGCCCGTTCACAGCTTGATGAGCTGTTCCTTCCTCAGTTTCTTCTCGTTCGGATAAAATAAAAATTACACCCTGCTCTTCATGGTAGGTGTTGACGTGCATGATGCACGTCAACACCTACCCACCTCAGACGTGCATGATGCGTGCACACTACCTTGGCGCAACTGGACAACACGTTGTGAATACAGTGCGCAGGTGCAATGTGCACTTTCAACGATTCGCGAAAAACAAAAAAATGGGAAAAGAAAGTATGATAAGAGGAAGCTCAACCACCTTTAATACTCCAGGAGGCAATAGACGAAACGGGAAGTAACTTCGCGGAAGTTTTTTCTGCGTGTATGTCTGCCGCTGGCCGTAAGCACGTCTGGTAGTCTAGGCAAGTGTTGGACACCGGCGAATCACTGCCTATCCATTTTTGCGTATCTTAATTCTTTAGAAAGACAGAGACGTGATTTTCCCATTCTCAGACGCGTTTAAAAAATCACTTTTTTTTCCTCCTTTCGGTTGGTGCTGTAACGCAACCGAAAAGCATGTAGGATTTCAATATCCGGAACACGCTCCAGTGACTCTCCCTAGCTCTGCAAAGCATGTGATCGAAAAGAATGCAGAATGTGGAAATCCGGAACACGCTTGCAAGAGATACAGCAAGAGTCACTCTCCCTGACTCCGTGAGACACGGGATCAAAGTGTGCACTGTCTTGGCAATGAGCGTCTTCATTCATCAAGAAAGCTAAACGACAACAATGTGCGCACGTCCTCCGTCTCGCGATGTCTACCTCACGTCGTCTGCTCATGCTCGGCGACCCAAGAGAGCAAGTAAAAATAGTAAAAATAGATGGAAAATCATCGGCAGAACAAAAGATAAAAATGTTTTAGACGGCGTTTTGTTCGTCCCTCTTGTTTGGCGTGTCTGGTTTCCTCTTTTATGCGCAAGGAAAAGGTATCCCTTCCCCCACGCATTCCCCGTCCCTTTTCAAGGCCCCCTCCCCCCACATTCTTTTTGTTCCACGAGTGATGTTCCAACCCAACACCCAACATGGCACGCGAGATGGCTATCGCATGATGTGGGACGTGGCGTAGCCAAACTCATAGAGCGCGGAGTTGCATACTTTTTCCTGGAGAGAGTCACTCGGCGCCGGAGGCGCCGTGAGAGAAGTCAGCAAACGCGTTTTATTTACTCCTGGGATTCCGGAACACTATTTTCTAGTAATTTTCATAAAAGATCTCAGCGCTTCGAGGTTTTCTCTCGTTATATTCACAGCGCCGCCTCCACTTTATTCGTAAAAAACGGGATAAAGTTAGATTAAAACTATGGCAGCAGGAGCATGCCACAAACATTTGTTCGTTATAACCAATATTTTGCTATACCCAGGTTCGTTATAAGTGGGTTCGACTGTATTGAACTAGAATCGGAAAACTGATTGCATAAATAAAAAATTGCGGTAGCTTAGCTCGGCTATGCCGGGATATATGTAGCGTGAGCTTATGCGCACAAAATGAGACGCGCTATCAAGCGGCTTCGGTGCAGCGTCAGACTTGGCTACTGCGCAATGAAGGCGGACAGCTGGGCACGTGGCGGCGCCAGTGCGTCTGCCGCGGCTATGACGTCACTCCTCTGGAATGTGCAGACCGGCGAGGCGCGCGCGGCGGCTGCAGCTCCGGCGCCGCCAGCTGTGCGCTGTGTGACGTCACTGCTCCTCGCGCATGCGCAGACCAGCGAGGCGCGCGCGGCGGCGGCGGCGTCTCTGGTGCGCCAGCTGTGCGCCGTACGACGTCACTGCTCCTCGTGCTTGCGCAGCACGGAGGACGGCTCATTATGTCCGCCACGCGAAAACTGCTCAACCTCGGCCAGTGTAGCTTACGCTACAAAAGAGGAGCCCAATGTATACAAACTACGCAAATTTCAACCCCCTAAACTCAGCGTTAAAAGAAAGTATGCCCGAGGAGCATCTTCCCTGAATTTGGCTACTTGATGCATTGTGGCAAGTGCCTCATACCACACATTTCTTCACAATCTGTTTGCTTTGATCTGGGCGACATGCAGCTTGCCAAAATGGCAGCAAACTCTGCTAATCTAGAAGTGTGTCTATCAACTCTGGCTGACCCTGAGGAACTCCTCGCTGGGCTCAGCCTGGTTGCAGTCGACGTGGGTGAGGTCGCAGGGTTCCCAGGGCAGCAGGAGGGCCGCCTGGGTCAGGGGGTCGCAGGGGGGGCCCTCGGCAAAGTTGCGGGTGGCCTCCTCTGCGGGGAGACGGGGAGCGCCCGACAAACAGCGCGCCAACGCCCGTCAAACTAAATGCCCGAAGAACAGTATTGTCGGCGCCCTACAAACAGTGGACGAAAGCCTGCAGAAGAGTGCACGAAGACCCGACGAACAGTTCATGAACGCTTCAAAAACAGTTTCCTTGACTGCCCAATGAACAGGGAATGAATGCCTAAAGAGCTGCACATGAGTGCCTGACAATCAGCGCATGAATGTCTCACAAAGGGGGCGTGAATGCTTCATGAATACTGCATGAATGTCTCACAAACAATGCATGTAAACCTGGAAAACTGTACGCAAGCCCCTGACTAAGCAATGCAGAGATGCTTAAAAATACTCAAAACCAAACACTAAACCTAACTTACAATGGAGCATGTCAGTTGTCCTGCACCCATTCTATTGGCGAGGAGATTCAACTATGCGGGTGCATGTCCAACTTGTTTTCCCCAGAGCTGTGCGTTTACCAACACAAGGCACGTACACTGGATTCTTTACTTCATCTTTCTCGATCGAACATGAAGCAAAGATCGGGCACAACTCGTGCCCGATATCTTCGCCGAGCCCGGTCGAGAAGAATTAAGTAAAAAAAATAGTAGAATGCTGCGTCAGCGTTCAGCTTCGCCGACTGAACATGAGCTTGAGCCGAACGCCGACGCAATGTTTGGCTACGTGGGCCGAGCGCTGCGTCAAAACACAAACATATCATTTAGTATGTTGTTGTCCCCATCGGCGTAGTTCTCAATTGAGCCACTAGGGGCATGACGGCTGGGTCTCCTTCCCAATGTCGGCCCTCGTCGGACTGCGCTTGCCTCATGCAAGATTTGAACCTAGCTACTGGGAATCCACATGTTTTTCTAAATCAGTACCAATATAAGCACATTTCCCCGAGCCTTCATGTTTTAGAACTACGGTAGAACCTCTATTATACGACCTCGACTTCGTACGTTTTCTCAGATGTTATGTTCCCAAACGCTGGCATTGCCAAACTCCCAGAAGGGTACAGTAATACCTCGTTAACTCAAAGTCATAAAAACCGTGAAAAAATTACAGATAAGCGAAATTTCTAGATAAGCAAAGTACCGGAACTTTTTACCCCAATTGCGCAATGTTCAAAATAAAACTTGTAACAATCGCGGAAACATGAACTTCTCTGATGAGAGCAACTTTCCTCTCAAGCGTCAATGATTTGCACCGTTTGGGCTGCGCCATCTTCACGGTCAATCGAGCCATGCGCCAACAACACCAGAGAACAGACCCTTTTCAAAAGTGTATCGAGCAACATTGTTTGGTCACCATTGCTCGCTCACAAAGTGTGTGATTGGCTCCGAGTCGACGCCAAACACCGACGTCAGCGCTCACCATCAACACGAGCTGAGCCAAGTTGACGCCCAACGCTGACGTCACCATTGTGTCCAATACATGCTCAGAGTATGTGAGCCAGCAATGACGGACAGGCGTTGGTGCAGACTTTTCAAAGGGGTCTATTCACAACCGATGTACCGAATTGAACACTCGACCCTCGCTCGTATGGCGTCGCGAGAAGATCCAAACACCCAGAAAAAAAATGCGCAACAAAGAGCAGCAACACTCGAAACGAACGAGACACCTCTGCGAAGCACGAGACTGACGAAAGGACGACCGGACCTGAAAGGGACAGGGATGAACCCAGAAGCAGAGAGACAGAGCAGAAAAAGCCGCTCGAGGGAAAGGGGCACTCAACACCAGGCATCCCGGCTTGCCATTGGCTCGTCCAAGTGGGGGTCGGAAACACACAAAAAAAGGAAAACAAATGAAAAAAGTATGATAACAAACGTTTTTGAGTCGCATGTCTCTCCGCGTCTCCGTGCACAGCACCCGCAGTCCTCTTTTGTTTTTAGCTGAAGCGTTTTTTGTTTTTTTGTTTTTTTTTGCACACACTTTTTTTTTTGCGGCAGATTTTCTGTTCATTGTGTTTTTTTTTTTTGTGATTTTGGCTGACGAGATTTTCGGATATCCAAAGTCTGTCCTGAAAACCTTTCGAGATAAGCGAGGACAAAATGCATTGTGCCTATGGAAGCTCATTCCATGACGAGGGAATTTTACGACTTAACCACTATTTGGAGGTAGCCGTGATCGAGTTAACGAGGTATTACTGCATGTGTACCATGCTTCCCAGTTATTAGGTTTGCTTTTCCAATTCCTATGCAGCCACCTGCTTCTTTCTGCTCCATTGCCACACACTTCTTCGCCTCTTCGCCTCCCTGAGCTGTGCTTCTTGTTGTTCTTGATCGTTCTAAATTCATCGACTCTTTTCATTGGTGACAACATTTCACCAGGCGGAAAGTGGATATTAATAAAAAATTCTGTGCCTGAAATACATAAGCTGACAATCCACCTTTAGATACGTCCCTAATAACATTATATGTTTTATGCCCTACACTCACAACACAGTTACCTCTCAAGTTACTTAACTATATCGCACTCCAAGGAAGCTGCAAGAACTATAAAAATGTGTGCGATGACTTCTGCGAAGTTGTTTAGAAGTTTTGATATTCTTCCTTTGATGCCATGAAGGTAAGAGAGAATAATAAGGTTATCAGTATGTTGCAACTGCAAGACCCTCATTATCTCATCCTTCTTTTCATCTTTGAGGTTACTGTTTTTGTTTGCTGGTTTTTACTCTGCACACACTCCTCTTTGGCGGGAATTTGCACATGGCATAAAAGTTAAAGATAAATACGCCACGTGGGGACAGATAAGTAAACTACACGCGCCTGTCACAAATGTCCGGCCATGTTACAGTAAAAAACAAACATTGAAAGACACTATTTTGAGTCCAAATAGGAGCTCTAAAAAGAAAAGACTTTATGAGATATCTTTATTTCGAACTTAAATGTATTTTGACAGAACATGTACTGCTACCAAAAGCGGCGTAATGATGGAAAAAGCATTCCACTATTTGCAGTGAATACTTCACACCCCTGAGGTCCATGAGCAGTATTTTAGGTTCTGGAATAAACTGGAAGCAAGCGGAACATGTCTAGAATTCTGAATTCACTGGTATTTTTAGAGGAAGTGTGTTTGACAAGAGGTGGGAGGTCACGGGCACCGTGTTCGCCATCTGAGCATCAGGCTCGGCGGACATTAGACCAGGTAATAACCGTCATGGTAAGTCGGTTTATTAAATAAATTGTTGGTTAACTTTTTGAATAATGGTTTCATGGTTGATGTTGCAATTGCAGTATTGCCGCCAACTACTATCAGAGGCTCGAACAATCGACAGAATTTGCAAAAAGGCAATAGTTTCTTAGATATGCATCGATCAGTTTTCCCGTTTTAAATGTTCCGCGCAAAAAAGATTGCCACAAGCCTTGCCCACAATGACGCTTAGAAGAGTGACACAGTCGTTTCAATAATGTCGTCCCTATCTCGGCAGCGCATCCATGGTGGATGCGCAAACAAATTTTAAAACATCTTAGTTCTATCAGAATACATTTAAGTTCGAGGGGGAAGCGACCTGACTGTTATCATTTCGCATCGATCAAGAGCTAACCGGTCTCAATCGTTTTTACATCTGGACATACGACAGACAAGACCGACACACAGTAAGCATTCCCAAACTCGGGAAGCAGACGTTGAAGGCCCGCGCTCGTCGGCAGTTACCTGGGCACAAGTCGAGTAAAGTAAAGACGCCAGTATCATTACGTAAAGAGGGTACGGCTTGATAGAAGTCAGGATAACGTCCCCTTCAACTGAATAAAGAGTGTTTTCAGGAGAGAGTTAAAGAACTAGCGGCGGCGGCGTCTCACACCGTTGACGGCTCCTTGGCGAACGCCAGAGTGCGTTGCCTACGGGGCAGGTGCCTGGAGGCATGGTCGGAGGGGTTCATCTTTAGAAAATAATTTCTCAGCAACAGCAAAAAGTACTTTTCCAATTTTTTTTATTTGTTGAAGAGAGGTGGATCGAACTATTGGCTATTTCTAAAGTTGTTGGCACCGATGCGCAGGTTGCTTTTTCTGGCTCTTAATAAGGCCTTTTCTGCAGAAACTGGAGATTTTGCCATCTAATTAAAAGACAACAAAATGAAGCCTCGAAAATATGACGCAGGCTATTCAATTATTGATACTCAGTGAACAAAGGAAAAAGTATTGTAGCTAACACCCAAATCCAAGATGGCTAAAAAAATAAAGAAATCACAGTTTTTGCTTTTTGGAGCTCCAATTTGGACTCAAAATGGTATCTTTTAATATTTGTATTTTAATGCAAGATAGGGCACGTTATTAAGTAACGAGGTGCCCCCTAAATTTGTGTAGTAAGGAAACATTTTTTTTTTTTCAAAATATTTCTCTTAATTACGTGTGTTTTATGCAAACTTCAAACATTTAGAGCATAATATCAGTAAAAATAAAATAACTTTTTTTTTAGAAGAAAACATTTTCTTTGAGTTCAGAGGCTTCTTTATCCAAATGAAATTTTTCATACATATCCCAGACATGAAAAAAATGCCGTGTCTCCTTTGGCATGGAATGACCCTCTCCTAGCTTTTGTGTCAAAGTAGAAAAATGAAAAGCCTGTGGAAATACTTCTTAATTTATTATCTAATTAAACAATTAACCTACGACTCTAATAGCTTGTTCTAGATTCTCCAAGAACACAGGGTCGTCGATAAATCCAGACTTTTTCCAGATTTCATCTCTCAACAATACAGTGAAGCTAACCGGCCGTTTTACGCGTCTGCGGCCGCGTGATTTGACAGCGGACCATCGCACGATAAACAATTGGCGACTTGCTCAAAAATGAGCCGGGAATACGAGCGGAGGGCAGCAACACTCAAATCGCTTCGCGCCGGAAAGGCGCGCCTAAGCAAATCTTAGCAGTGGCATGGCTACAAGAAGACGCAAGTTTACAGCTTTGCCAAGACGTTCAGATAATCTGTCAGTCAGGAAGACGTCAGGGCAAACCGAGCAAAGCGCAGAAAACGGTCGATATTCAGTTTATCTTTACCTTTGTGTGTTTTCCCGGATATGGTGAATTCTCCGCATTTATCTGGACGACCCCATATGTTAGCGAGGCTACTTTTAAATATTTCATTTTAGACTTCTTTGAATAAGTTAAAAAAAGTTTTGTAGCCCTTCCAGATTGTTGCCGTGAGACCGCAGTCTGACTATCTACAATCCGAGGAACCAATTTTCACAAACCCTGCAATGCCTCGAGCGCTTCCTATTGAGGAACGCACGAACCCAGCGTAAGCGAGAAAGGAAGCTAGTGTTACCTCCGCAGGCGACGTCCTTGACCGGGTACAGCACGCTGTAGGACTCTCGCTGGGCCATGTAGTAGAAGGGCACGCAGCGGAAAGAGGGGCTCTCGCTGCAGTGCTGGATGCGGGAGCCAAACTCGTCCATGATGTACCTGCCCAAGATCATCCCATAGAGTTCACGCCGCTACAACCGCAACGGTGCCTCGCCACATTCGCGAGAGCAGGCGACAACCGCCGTGTGGAACCCTGTTGGAGTTTCTCAATCCTGTTGAGGAACTCCAACACAGAGCGGGAAATATTTATTCATTTTATTTATTAATATCGCGATCCCTCGATGAGATTTTTGGCAGGTGGGTATGGTGGCAAAGAAAATACGAGAAACTTATACAACAGATTCATCTAATTCACCAAATAGCCAGTTTAAAGCGAATTTCAAACTTTCGCGTTGTTTCGCGGTAGAGGTGCGTGGAAAATACCACCAGAGCGGAACAAATTACGAAACCCAGATGCTAAGACATAACCTCCCATCGTTACTAAATACTTTAATACGAAACAACATCGCTAATGAAACGCTAACACCAGGTTCTACCAAAATTGTGTTTATCGAACATTTTCATCGAGCTCCTCCCGCAAAGGAGACAAGTCTAACGCCTTCTCTCCAGCATTTGCTTCGCATACTAAGTGGAAAGAGTGAACTGTTTTGTGGGAGGAGCTCACGCTGCTTTTCTCAACCCGCGACGGAGTGTAGATATATTTAGGTTGTAACGAGTGAATGCTTTTTTATATTTGCGACTTTTTTGTCGGCTTTGCTTTTTTCTTTCATCGCGAATGTATTTTTTGCATAAATTGTTTTATCATCCGCCCGTCTCTGTTGAGAAAAGAGAATGGGCCCGTCGAGTCAACGTATCTTGGCATTTCGCCTATGCCTCTGTCACCCGTACAAATGTGTTCACGAAAATAAACTCAATTTGAGGTTAAATGTATTCTAGCGAGAGTTCAGTATTGTTTCGTGCGTATTGTCTAGAACAGATGGTTAGGAAGGCACATTTATTTCGACTATGAACAGCTTCTTAAAGATCGATCGGGACAGGGTTGAGCGTTTTATGTTTCGAGCCTTTACGGGTTGTGTTTCCAGAAAGCTCTAGACGCACATAAATGCTTGAGCATGAACATTCGACCGAGATCTGTCTGTTTGGGTCGAATAATTCGAAAAGAAGGACGTCCAACCAAGCCCTAATTGGAAATCCAACGTTTTGAGGCCTACTCAGCCTCTTCTATGGGCGTGACTGTGACAACGGCCGTTGAGGAGCAGTACTATACTCGTTTTCGTCTTCTTTTACCGTGGCCCGTTCCTTTTTTAGTTGGTGATGTCTAGAAGTCTGTGGACGTAGGCGGATGGTAAAGTGCCGAGGGAGCTATTTATGTTTGCACGCGTACGTGCCACGGCACGATGAAAACACTCTTTCGGTGTTTAGTCTCAAGGTGGGAATGCGGGTGGTCTTAAAGTCAATGCGGCGGTCCTTGACGTCGCAGAGTTCAGCAACCGCGCTATGCTCGTGGTCGAACTTGCGAATGCCGTTTCGTTGTTGGTGGATCCTCTCCTGAAAGCTCTTGGCTTTGCCAATCTGTGTGGCTGGACAATACATGCAGGGAATTCTATAAACATAATGCATTCTTTCTTTAGGGGGGGGGGGGGGGGGGCGATCTTTTGGTCGTGGCATAAGCCATCGAGAGTGTTTTTATTTTTTTATTTGATTTTATTTACAATTATACTAATCCCATTCGGGATTTTTGTAGGGTGGTACACAACAAACACGATACAATATGATGGAACATTTGCTACACACACTTGACGAAAGTCATAAGTTAGTTTACGTAGACAGGTGCGCCTCTCAGTTGATCAAAATGATTCTAGGGCCGTAGAATGTATGACGTTTCGCGTAAATGATTCCATTCGTTAATGGCTCGGAGAGAAGAAAGTTTGAAGCAATTATTGTGGGATGCAAACTCTTGTCGTTTTGCTTATTCATACTGAATGATATTGGCTTGTGGGCAGCACGCATAAATGTACAAATGCAAAAAGTGGCGCACGAGTAACATAGCCGATGCAGCACATTGTCCAAGCAGGGATGCATGCAGTAAAGCCAGGGTTCTAAAACTTTTCGATGTCACGGAATGCCAACCTCATCGGCTACGAGCTGTTCCGTTTGTCACGGAGTGTCTGGCAGTTGCTAGCTGACAAAAACGATGTACCATATTTACACGATTGTAAGTCGACCCGATTGTAAATCTACCCCCCCCCCCACATTGCACATCAACAAAACAGAATAAAAAATCTTTAGATGCGCATTCTTCTGCAAACACATGAGAATGGCAAGTACCTCTTTCGAAAGCCCAGCCTCCAACACGCAATCGATGCCTTCTGGCGTGCTTTGGCTGCGCATGCATGCGCGAGGTGCATGAGATGACCAGGCGTTATCAAAACTAGGAAGTTTATGCTGGAGGCAGGACAACTGAAACTGCTCCCTCTCGTTCTCACCCCGTCCGCGACTAGACTACGACTCGTCCGCACTGGTGATGTGAGTCCCGTCATCATCACTGCTACCTTCTCGAAGCACATCGTCGGCATCGTCCAACGAAATCTCGCACTTCGCAAATGACAGCATCAACCTCATCTTCCACGCTTGCTCAGCGATCACTTTGCACATCACGGGTAGGTACCGATTGCGCACTTTTGCGACGTACGTCACAAGCCTGACCTCCAACTCCGGAAGGCATCCCCCCACTTATCCAGACTTTGACCTGCGGAAGCTTCTTTGTTTACCGTCGCAGTTTAAAATCCCGCGCCATTGCAGACTTCACTGGAGCATCACCCGCTCCGACGGGTTGAACTTGCATCCAACAAGAGTTGTTGGTTGCTTCTGAGTGAAGAATGGTAATAAAAAAGCACCGAAAATCTAAACTGCCCGAATCACGCATGTCAATACAAAAAAACGTAGTTAGCACTCCAGCATGATCTCGACACTCGATCAAACAACGTGTGGTCGTAAATCATGCGAAAAACTGTGAAAAGAAGCCGCGGGGAGTGAGCCTTGAGGCTTGTGCAGCGACCTCCGGAGTGGATCTTACAAGGAGTGCCACCCGGGAGTCGGGTGCGCCGTGCGCTGTTCACCGCCGTACATTCGGGTTAATTTGCGAATCACTATCAACAATACTTGTTCGCACAAATTAAAAAAAAAAAAGTATTTGTAAAATGAGAGCACAGAATAGCGCAATGCTACAGGTACAGCCGGCTGAACTCGTAACAAGCCGAAGTGTTCCTGATATCGCGATTGTTTCGTTTTTGTCAGCGGTGGAATGCTTTGGTTCGATTATAAGTCGACCCCCCCCCCCCTTCAGATTTTCAAAAATTGCAAAATGGGTCGACCTACACTCGTGTAAATACGGTACTCTTCAGAGTATTTTGTCTCTCCTTTCTCGGAGGCTTGTAAAGAACCGGATGATCTCTGCGAGATGCCGAAGACGAGGTAGTCATTTCTACGACGGGCAAACGACGACGCAGCTTGAACTCCGACTCGCTCACCTTCCGTATTGATACGACAAGGTGGACCGATGGGCTAGGCAGTTTACCGTGCGAGTGCTTGAACTGGGTTCCTCGACCTTTGGTACCCTAAGGTAAAGTAGTTTTCCAGTTTAAAGGGGAGTTGGTTACAGGCTTCAGTTGAGCTAATCGGAACATACTGGTGATGGCTCAGCTTGAACTTACAGAAACAGACGAAGAAAGAGCAGAACAAGACAAAAACGGCTGTTTTGTCTTGTCCCACCCTTTCTACGTCCGTTTCTGTAAGTTCCGGAAAAATTCTTGTTGTCACCGATTTTCCCCCAAACAGGTTCCACACATTAATAGACACATCTGAACTTGTGACCCAAATTACGAATTACAGCCTTTCTCTTCTTCGTAAAGATACTGAATTTTCTAAGTTTGGTATGAGAGGCCGAGACTCCTTCCCACTGGCAACGCAGAAAACGTGGTGTCGAATGTAGCAATGTGAAGGCAGTGGAGCTCATTCCTGAGGGTTATGGGAAGTTTGATGGTGCAAAACGTATGCTGGAGAAGCTCATTACAGCGGAAAAATGTGCAAAACACCGCACTTTTTAAGATTGCCTGCTCAACCTGCAAGTTATACGACGTGTGACGTTACCTCACTGAAGAGCGTGGGAAACTTTGAATGTAGGTTTTGACATAACCTTTGTTTGACATTTTCTCAATAACTATTTTGGATTTAATGACAATAATATTTTGAATTTAGAGATAATTTAGATATATGAGCGAAGCCTGGGCATTTTGAAATTGTAAACGGTCCCAGCGCAGCGGCGGTGATGGATGCAGGAGACGCCTGTTCTGCTGCAGGTTGCAACGACTCGGCAACGATTCTCATTAGCTTGCACTTTCTGCTGGGGCTTGTAGCACCGACCGGCAGGATGACGACGTCCGAGACGCCGTTTTCTCCGACGTCATTTTTTGAGATTTGGGAACTACCGTGTCTGCACGATTCTAACCCACTTTTTTTCGCCAAAATCGGTGCCCAAAACTACATGCGCGTTACAATCGAAACCAAGAACCGAAACTCCAGAAAAATGCAATACTCGGTATAAGGTGGCTAGCCCCATCGCCATCGTGACCGTTCGTTTAGATTCGCCATTTTGGTATCCGTATCTCGCGCATTCTCTCGCGTTTACGGACTCGTGTCTACCGTTCTAAGATGGAGAAATAAAACAAATTCCACTAGGAGGTTTTAGTTAAACGAAAGGCCATCACACTGGCGGAAAAAGATAACAACGAAGAAGCACTGCGTAGCCTCGCAATCCCACTGACCCGTCGAGCTCGCAAAGCGCTGTTTGGAAGACGACCCTCCCAGAGGCAACAGTCGTGCACTCGTACAAGCGCAAAAGTAAGGATTACCTCTGTGGACAGCGAAGAACCATCGTCGAACGCTGACCACGCGACTAGTGCACGGCATTCATTTTTGTGTTGGCGTTCGTTTCATAAAGTCTGTTCTATGAGGAATGTGTTCAACCTTCATTATCTTACCTGCGCGGTAGAATCGGCAGCAATTTAGTTTTTGAATATCTGGAAGCTAAATCTGCCTGCACATTAAATCGGGGGCACGTTAGAACCGTGCAAACACGGTACTTTCGACACACGGGTAGCAGGACGCTGAACACCACTCCAAGAAGTGTTCCAGCCACCAGCAATGAGAGTGATGAATGTCACCGGATTAAACTTCCCCACGGGTCTAGTCCTCCTTCTCTCGACCCCCGGACCCACCAGACGGGCACGGAGTCCTCGGTGGTGGTGAAGGGCCCGCACACGCTGTATGTCTGGTTGTAGCGCCACATGCTGGCGAAGACGGCGTCCACCAGGGCATCGGGGTCCAGGGTTTCGTCCAGGTCCATGAGCTGGGCCATGCGGTGCAGCAGGCGGGGGATGTCCCGCAGCTGCTGCCGCGCCTGCTGGGGACGGCAGGTCCAGGCGTGGTCAATCAGGTACACGCTGCGCGGGACAGTCAAGCTGTTAGTCGTGGCACCGAGTCCGGGTGTAATCCAACAACCCTTTCAAGTTGTGTATCGGATGTCACCCGATAAAGGAATACTCCCGTTGCGGTCGGACGTCAAGGCTCTCCCGACTGCATCGCTTCTGCTTTGCAGTCAATTGTCGCAAGCACCCCGACGATTTCAACTTGCAGCATCTATCGTCAGAAGCTTAAGCACGATGCCTTTCATTTTTTAGCTTTACGCGAGAGGGCGTGACTTTTTCACTTTTTTTTTTGTGGAGCAGCGGAACTATGCACGCACATTTGAGCCTCATTTAACTTGGCAGCTTTTTCTCCGAGCGTCTTTTACGGAAGGGATGTTACCAATTCAAGCAACAATGAGGGTGATTTCAGCGAAGAAGACAACCCCGAAGGGGGCTCTGAACGTTTCTGCAATGAATCCTCGGAGAATGATTGTTACAGTTGAGGACGATGAGGAAAGCCTTATGGACATTGCCATTTCTCAAAGCTGGACACCCTACACAGATGCGAACTAAGATTCTGAAATTGCTTATTGTACAGTCTAAGATCATGCATTTTTGGTCGTTTTTTGTGGATGTTTCGATGCCAAATTTCGTTTTATGACCACTAAGTGATTGTATTGTTTTAGCATAAAATAATTCTGACTCACGATGTCAACGAGGCCAAAATTCACGTGACCCCAAAAGGTTTATAAGGACACCACCATTCCCCAGAAAAATGGTCTGTAATGTGATTCGTCCATAACAATGAGGGGGATCGGTGGACGAGTGGGCTAGCGCACACCAGCTCGGAGCACTGTGGAGCGAAAGCTCGCGCTGCAGAACCCATGGATCCTGGTTTCAATCCCCATCCCTGCCCGTTTCGATCTGGATGAGCATCGTACCGGCGCGCGGTCGTGTATCACTACTGCGTGGTGCACGTTAAAGACCCCAGGCTAGCGGTTGTACTACACTGGTTAAATTGCTCGTCTACAGCTGAGACATCAGATACCCACCAAAGCAGACAAAATTCCGGCTGTGTAAACTTTCACGCAACAATTTTGCTTCCATAACAGTGAAACAAGGTCAAGGATCACGTAACACATAAGCGTGGCCACAAAAGCCTTGGTGCCATGGCCTTGGGTTACCTTGCCTCCCGAGATAGAGAGGGAAGTGTCCCGCCTTCGCATCTATCGCCACGTCTGACCATCGTGCCGGCCTGCCGACGCTACTGAAGGTGTTATCTTACTTCTCAAGGTCACTTCGCATCAACGAGCAAAGGCTCCCCAAGGGCTGCATCGCCTAAGGAACGTAGAGGGAGGGAATGGTCTGTACGTGCCGTCCTGTGCCGTGTTTTGCTGAAACGCACCTCAACAATGAGGGCAGTGGCCAATGTTCCTAGGTTAAGAGTCGTTGAGATGAGTCATGATTCAGCGAGAGTGACAGAACGATTGCACGCCGAAGACTGAGTAGAAAGATTTCCAGCCAGAAGAGCAACAAAGGACCATTAAGACAGGGTGTCTTTGGCCGAGGCTTCTCCGCTCGCCCAGGAGACTATCTTGTGGCTTCTGAGAAACTGTCCCCCTTGCTGGAAATCGACCGTGATTTTTTGTTTTTGTTTTCCTTTGTGACAGGGCTTTGTGTGCCAAGTTTCCAGCCTTTTGGAGACTAGGTTTGGATGGTTTTCACTGCACGAAATGTTCGGCAACTTCTCAATGTATTATTGCATTTTCAAAGTTTCCCTAAAGATGAGTCACGAGATTCACATGATGCGGCCAGAGGAACACGAAGTATGCAATGCTTCGAGAAGTTCTGCTACCAGTTGTAGTTTGATGCCCCAATTTGACTGATTCTTCAGCTACAGAACAATTTTGCATAGAAATGTTGCCAGCTCAAGTGTGAATGCATGGCTATCGTATACAATGGGAGCATGGAGCAGCTGAGATAAACGGTGAGAAGTCACCCCTGAACCTGTCTCTTAGAAACAGAAAATAATGGACAAGCATTCATTAATATATTGAAAACTTCGAAAAATTACATATGTGGATTTATTACTATCCTATAAAGTAAATGGGACATAGATTTCCAGTCCAATTCAAAGTTTCTCGTTAGGTTTACCCTGGATAGAACAACACGTGTCGACATCTGCCTCGTCTGTACTTGGCCGTGACGGTTTCAACAATATTTTATTGTTGTAGATGCTACTACGACGAAAAGTGCTAAATGTTTGACTAAAACCCCGAGACTAGGTCGAGAAAGGACGGACAAACACAAAGTCTCAAACGCAACTGAAATTTATTCGACAACGAAAGGGCTTATATAGGCATCAAATCCTACACAAAACACTAGAGACGAGAGAGAGAGAGAAAGCCGTGCCACAAGCAGTACAACAAAGCAACCTTTACAATAGAACTGAGAAGCAGTGACCTCCTTTATACAATAAAAACTGAAGACTTTTTTCTTCTTATTTTCTCCAACATTGTCTACACCGGCAGTGCCCCCAAAAAACCCCAAAAGAAAGACGTTTCAAGGATCACTCAAAACGTGCACTTTTCTGGCGAAAGCCGGAACACTAGAAAAGGAATTTTGTTTGGTTCGTTGCGTCCATTTCTAGTGTTCTGGCTGTACGTTTTGAGTGATCCTTGAAACGACTTTCCTTTTGATTTAAAAGGTTAAAAAGCGCGAACAAAACAAGGACAATATAGACACAAAGACGACAGGACGGGCGCTAACTCACAACTGATTTTATTAGAAAAAACACTGTCACTTTTATACACAAGATCAAATGCCACACCCACACTGCAACCAATCACCACTCTCACAAGCAGCCATCTAGAAACATTACTTCTTTCTGGAGCAAAAAGAGGGAAGGCATGCTTATGCAGTTGTCATCGTTCCTTTTGATATAAAACGCCTCTATAATCTCTCTCTCGGTTTTATCTTTTGATTTCTTTAAAAACTTTGTTGCAGCCAAAAGAGGCTTACAGTCAGCACATCGCCTGCAGTGGTCGGCCAGGTGTCCACCCGCGTTGTTGCGCACAGAAAGATTATGCTCACGTGCCCTATCGTTAAAACAGCGGCCGGTTTGTCCAATATAAACTTTTCCACAGCTTAGTGGAATCTCGTATACAACATTGGTCACACATTCAGTGTACTGTACGGCGTGCTTCTTAGAGCAGAGTGCTTTTTTCTGCCGTGTAAGCATCGGACAGATTTTTGAGAGCTTACAAGGGGCCGAAAAAACAACATTTACATCGTATCTACTTGCTATCTTTTTAATGTTGCGAGACACTTTATGCCAATAAGGAATCACATGTACACGTCTTTTAACTTTATTTGTCTGGCTGCCCCCTTGTAAGTTAGTTCTTTTTATTTTTTGAAGTAGGCTCTCGCAGCAGCTCGAAACTAGGTTAGGTGGGTACCCTACGTTTTCTAACCTTTTTACTTGCTGAGCAAAACTGGAGCCCATCTGATGTTTGCAACTTTTTGCAAGAGCTGCCTGAAGACAAGTTAACGCTATACCTCTCTTGACCAGTTTGGAATGTGCACTTTTGTAAGAAACAAGGCTTTTCTTGGAACGCGGGCTATACTTCCAACAAACATGGTCGTCGGAAAACATGACCATAAGGTTCAAAAAACGAATGCAGTTCAGCACGGGCATCTCCCATGTAAACTTAAGTCCACCTGATGCTTCTTTAAAAACATCAACGATCCCCGCAACAACCTCATCCAAACCCGAATTTGTGTCTAAAATTAAAAGATAATCGTCAACATATCTGAAGACTTTAACTACATGCCAATCAGGTAGGCATTCCAAAACTCGCCTGTCGATTGACGCTAAAAATATATTACATAAAACAGGGGCAACCGACGAGCCAATACAAACACCAGATTTCTGTACAGAGAAACGCTCATTGTAACTGACGGCAGTGGACTGGAGGTAAAAGACCAACAACTCTAAAAAATGTTCGCTACTAATGCCCGCAGAACTTTGAAAGTTGACTTCTCCCGACTCGTCTATTTTATCGCGAACAGCTCGCAGTAACCCGTCGTGAGGCACAGAATAATAGAGGTCCTCAACATCTACAGAGAAAGCCGAGTGGGCATTTTTACACCAGCCATCTACGACGCGACCAGAATTGCTCGCCATGGTTCGACAAGTGGCCGATCGTGCCGGTGAACAGCACAAAGAGTGTGCGATTGGCGATGGTGTGGACTTCCTCAAAGACACTGAGTCACCTTCCTAGGACGAAGCCTCCTTTTGAAAAAGTTGTGGGTTTTTTAAAACAAAATGATCTATCCCTTGTCCAGGCTGATAAGGAGGGGGGTTTCGTTGTTTTGCCGAAAGGTTGTTTCCAAGAGAGGGCGTTGACAGCGATAGCTAAGAATTTCAGGGAAATCAAGTTCCATCCGAAGTCACAAAAAACTCGGGCTCTTAAGATGCTAAAACTTTTGAATTTGGAAAGTTTGAGGAAAGCTGCAGAAAAAGCGGAAAGTAACGTTTTGGAAGTGTTCTTCACAGGAAAAACGCATAAGCCTGATTGTCCCTTCCGAGCCATTGTTTCTGAGAAGAGCACATGGCAGTTTATGGTTAGCCGTTATCTACAGCGCCACCTGGCCACCTTGGCTTTGGAGGACCCTTTTCTTGTACGAAACTCGGATGAAGTGATTGACGTGTTTAGAGAGGGGTGTAAAAATGCCCACTCGGCTTTCTCTGTAGATGTTGAGGACCTCTATTATTCTGTGCCTCACGACGGGTTACTGCGAGCTGTTCGCGATAAAATAGACGAGTCGGGAGAAGTCAACTTTCAAAGTTCTGCGGGCATTAGTAGCGAACATTTTTTTAGAGTTGTTGGTCTTTTACCTCCAGTCCACTGCCGTCAGTTACAATGAGCGTTTCTCTGTACAGAAATCTGGTGTTTGTATTGGCTCGTCGGTTGCCCCTGTTTTATGTAATATATTTTTAGCGTCAATCGACAGGCGAGTTTTGGAATGCCTACCTGATTGGCATGTAGTTAAAGTCTTCAGATATGTTGACGATTATCTTTTAATTTTAGACACAAATTCGGGTTTGGATGAGGTTGTTGCGGGGATCGTTGATGTTTTTAAAGAAGCATCAGGTGGACTTAAGTTTACATGGGAGATGCCCGTGCTGAACTGCATTCGTTTTTTGGACCTTATGGTCATGTTTTCCGACGACCATGTTTGTTGGAAGTATAGCCCGCGTTCCAAGAAAAGCCTTGTTTCTTACAAAAGTGCACATTCCAAACTGGTCAAGAGAGGTATAGCGTTAACTTGTCTTCAGGCAGCTCTTGCAAAAAGTTGCAAACATCAGATGGGCTCCAGTTGTGCTCAGCAAGTAAAAAGGTTAGAAAACGTAGGGTACCCACCTAACCTAGTTTCGAGCTGCTGTGAGAGCCTACTTCAAAAATAAAAAGAACTAACTTACAAGGGGGCAGCCAGACAAATAAAGTTAAAAGACGTGTACATGTGATTCCTTATTGGCATAAAGTGTCTCACAACATTAAAAAGATAGCAAGTAGATACGATGTAAATGTTGTTTTTTCGGCCCCTTGTAAGCTCTCAAAAATCTGTCCGATGCTTACACGGCAGAAAAAAGCACTCTGCTCTAAGAAGCACGCCGTACAGTACACTGAATGTGTGACCAATGTTGTATACGAGATTCCACTAAGCTGTGGAAAAGTTTATATTGGACAAACCGGCCGCTGTTTTAACGATAGGGCATGTGAGCATAATCTTTCTGTGCGCAACAACGCGGGTGGACACCTGGCCGACCACTGCAGGCGATGTGCTGACTGTAAGCCTCTTTTGGCTGCAACAAAGTTTTTAAAGAAATCAAAAGATAAAACCGAGAGAGAGATTATAGAGGCGTTTTATATCAAAAGGAACGATGACAACTGCATAAGCATGCCTTCCCTCTTTTTGCTCCAGAAAGAAGTAATGTTTCTAGATGGCTGCTTGTGAGAGTGGTGATTGGTTGCAGTGTGGGTGTGGCATATGATTTTGTGTATAAAAGTGACAGTGTTTTTTCTAATAAAATCAGTTGTGAGTTAGCGCCCGTCCTGTCGTCTTTGTGTCTATGTTGTCCTTGTTTTGTTCGCGCTTTTTAACCTGTTAAATCGGAAACGCAACTAGTCACGTGATTTCCGGTGGGAAAAAAAAAAAGTGTGGGGTATGCCACTTACCACCAGGCGGCAGGCGCAACAAAAAATTGAAACTGGAAATGAGTAATCCAGGTGGCGCTAGTCACCGTCCAATTAAACGTACACAAAAAAAAAAGCCGATTATTTACAGTTTCAATTCTTCCACATTTGCAAGCATATACATATAAAGATTTACACCCACATTTTTAGCACGCAATTGAAACAACGAATTCAACAGAAACACAGGCTTACTAAATCACTCTAATCGCTAACTTCCCGGCGGAGGCAGTGGGGATCGAACCCAGGAGGTTCCCAGCGCAAGTTTTCGAGGTGAGACGCGTTAGCCCACTCGGCCACTTCCTCCGCGCTCACTTCTTTCACTGACATGAAGTCTTTTATACTGACCATTTGAGTGCGCAAACTTGTCGTCGTGTAGCAGTACGTCGGTTATTCGCAGTCGATAGGTAAGTTGCGCGACGAGGCAAACCGCATGAAAGCGACGGGAACAAGCGGCCAAGGCGTTGAGCGACGTTTCCTAGAAAATAAAACACCGAGCGACCGTCGCTCGTCGCTGTCTCCGTCGATCACCTCGTCGCTCGCTAAATCGATACATGCGGTCGCCGTCGGCGAGAGAGTGCTTTCTTGCCGTCTCCCGCGGCGAACGAAGGCTGTAATTGACGGAGAGTACGACGGCAGCTGCACTCCTTTCGCGTGCTGGGCTAAAAAAAAAAATCATGCAAAAGTAATACCGCGTGCAGTTCGCGTCTTAATTTTTGTAGTACACTGACGAATGCTCGCGTTTTTGGGGCATATTCAGAAAGACTCGTAGAATGCCAAAACAGTTTTTTTTTTCATTAGTCCCAATGCTACATACACTATTTACGACGCACATCAACGGTTGTGACTGACAGTGCACTGTCACGACCGAAGAGAGCTCAATCAGAATCATTCAACCACCGAGCACACACAAACCGTGAAGAAGTTCTCAGTGTCAAGAGGTGGAGAAAAGCTTCTTGGACGACGAAATCCAACCCAGTGACAGCGGCACCGGCTCGTTAGAACTATCCTCGGAGCAGTCCAGGTCCACGCACACACTCGCCCCGTCGAGCGCACGAACGTTAACTATGCACTCCAGCACGGGAACACGAGAACTGCACACAACACAAGGCAAAAATGGCAGGTTCACATCGGAGAAATGAGCGTCTTGCGAACCCCAACTGGCCCCAACTTGCTTGTCGTACAATGTTGCCAAGCGTCTCTTGTGTAAGAAAAACATGTTTTAAAAAATACAAAAATAATAAATATAAAGAAAACAGAATGAACTTTTTTTGTTTTCGGAAACGTTTTTAGTATGTGCTACGTGGCTATTTTCATCCCAGTTAAAACCAAAATGAAAATATAAACGCTCACAAACGAATGCAAACGAGAAGAAAAGAAGTAAGCCGCATGGCCATTGAATCAACAATGGCCGCTGCGCTCGCTGCAGCGCTGGCTTCCACGTCGTGCTGGTACGGAGGCTGCGATCGTTGTAAAGTCAGCTCCAACCCTTAAACATGCCCCCTCATACAATATTTGACGCTACGATTGCGTGTGAATACCTCCCCCTGCGTTCCGAAACAGCAAGTACGTCGCTAACGCTGGCAATCTGGTATGAAGCCAGCGCCGCCATCTTCTCCGCGCCTTTGCGGTAGTAAATAGCTAGTAAAAGGGTAGTAACGGTCAGAAAAAGGTAGTAATGGCTGCATTTGCTAGCTTTTTCCTACCTATCGCCCGTTTGAGGTAGTAAATAGTTAGTGAAAGGTAGTAACGGTCAGAAATAGGTAGTAACTGCTGCAGTTACTAGCTTTTTACTAGCTTTTTTTTAAGAGTGTTGACATTTGATTAGCGTGCCCCTCTTTACGTTCCTCCGCGCCAAAGACACATTTTAGAATACTTGCCCGCCGTATAGTTAGTTACACGGACATGAAGCAGGTGACTAAGAATGGTAATGCTGGTGATGACAATGTTTGAACATTATTATGGTGACAGGACCTGCATTACGATGCAGTTTCTCTCGTTCTTTCTGGTATCTTCGTTTGCACATTTGAAGCGCGGCGCGGCGTCGTTTCTTTACGCGCACTTCTTTTGCAGCGCTAGCAGCGGGTCTGCTGGAAGCGGGCCGCGGGTCATTTTAAGGACTGCGGTCAGCTGCGGGCCGGTCGGAAATCTTCTGCGGGCCGGATCTGGCCCGCGGACCGGGGTTTGGAGACCCCTGCTGTAGACTAAAACTTAGATCTCTTCATAGCTCCTGCGTTCTATCAATGTTCGATGACATTTAAGGAACCCAGTTGCAGCGAGTCTGGACAAAACTTAACTTCATCACCTTCGTTTCCTCTAGCTCTTGCCTCACAGCCAAAGCAGAAAGGTTATTGATTAATAAAGTAGTTGCCGACGAATGTCAAGTAGATTAATAATTATCGTGACGAACCTGTGTTAATTGGCCACAGTCATCTGTCCGCTCAGCTTCTCCCTGGGTCCTTTAAATAGGCTCCAACCTTTGACCGACGAGGTTTTGCGCAATAAGCTCTGGAGCCCCGGTCACAGTCAATAATATCCAGGGACCGGAAGTATGCACGCTTAGAAAACAATCCCAGAATAACAAAATTCGCGTAATTTTTTTTCCCCACTTTATCCATTAAATTGTTTGTTTGTTTTTTTCAGCGGCAGCAGTTAGTAGGGAGTGTTAGTGCCTCGTTCGGATACCCCCAATTGCGATATCCGATAACTATACGATGCACGCGCAAAGGGGTCGGTGGTGTATCGAACGTCCTTATCACACCAAGTCATCTATAGCGAGATGCAATATCACTTCCTCTCCTCCCCCCCTCCCGCCGCTTTACCGCCGCCCGCATAGCAGCAGCTCCGATACCGCAGCCGCCTTGCGGCGCCGCCGCCGCCAATTCGCTCACGCGTCTACAAAAAGGGCGCGACCCCCGGCGGCGCTCGTCCAGTGGCCAGACCACGAAAGATTCGCTATCCGTCCCAGGAGCGGGAACGGCAAGCGCGCCGCGCTGATTAGAGTGGACGGAGGATCGCAGCGGCAAAAGAGCAACAAAGGACGCAGCACCTCGACTATTACGCTCAAGAGACAGCGTAAGCGCCAAAGGCACCAACACTCCCATGGTCACGAAGAGGCGCATGTCGTAAAAGCACACTTCGTAACATTCCGCAAAAGCACAATCTCCTAAAGCATATCTCCTGCAACTATTCTACAAAACCCCTAAAGCAGATTTCCTTACGCACATAGACAAAACATTAATCTCCCGAAGCACATTGTTTTTAACAACGCAACAGCTGCTGCTGTCAATTAGAACACACTGTGGGGTCGTTTTTCTAATTAGAACTAATTCTCCAAGAGCAAGGTCATAGTCCTGAACATTGTTCGATTGTATGATCATCGGAGGCAGTGAATGGAGCCTCGAAATCAATAGGCTGCCTGCGCTTCTTGTATAATCGCATCAGTCATACACAAAATGGAACGCGTGCTGTTCAGCTGAATAGTACTCCGCTCGAAAGATGTCAGAGAGGGAACGGATATATAGTGCCAATACATGACCAAAGTTTGTCTAATCCATATTAATATTCTAGAGCTAAAAATACAAATAAAAACGATGTATACCTTAGAAGAATAATGTGTCCGAATTTTTCTTTGTGCCTGCCAGGACGAGCGGACAATGCCCAGCGTTTCTTTGCGTCTTTAGTTCATGCCTCGATTTAATTGCCATCAACGGGTCTTGCTGCTATTTCAAATTAAATGCAGTGTTCGCTTTTCCGCTGCATCGGCACACATACTCTCCATTGTGTTAATGAAACAGATTGTAAAAGAGATATTGTCGCTCACCTCCACCGACACGAATACTTGCGCTCTTTGTCAAACGCTGGCACATGCAAGTAGATAGGCAGCGTTCGTAGAAATCTAAAGAACAACAAAAAGATAATTTTATCCTAACTTCAGCTAACACATTTTTTTGGGAAAGGCTAGAGAGCTCATTTTCTAGTATAATTATTTTCCGGATTTCCTAATTCTCTTCTTTTTATTTTGCGGTGGGGGGAAGGGGGGGGGGGGGGGAGTGGCGGAGTTTTTTAGTTCCGACAGAGCAAGGACGCTCGACATTTACTCAAAAGTTCGACAGTGTTTCAACCTGCCCGTGGAAATAAAGATTAAACCTATAGGAAAAAAAGTGTGTGCTGTGTGCTAGAAACAAGAGAGCAATAGAAAGTATGTGAATAATTTGTCGCGCAATGTTTGTTGCGTAGATTTGAGGTGGCGTAGAATTAGCTTACGTTCCTTTTTTATCTCGACATGTTAACGACGATTACTGTCACTCGACTAAATACATCCTTTGGCGCAACTTGCGAAAAATTTGGAATTACAACAATCGCGATTTAGGATTCATACAATATCTCTATAGCTTAATTTGGGTAGACTTAAGTCTCTCTTTGTGTGATTATAGAAATGCTAATAATATTTTTATCATAATTGAAAGTAAGTGGAATGTCAGGTATCCTAGGACGAAAATTAAGACATTTTCTACCAAACGTTACGCATGTTATATCAGAGAAATACAAGGCCTATCCTCAAACACGCGCTGTCTTAAGGGATCCTCATAGTGAATGCCTGTGTGAAAACCCTGAAATAATTAAACTTTGGTGGCGAGGGTTGATACTGCTAACTAAAAAATTAATACTAGATCAGGACTAAAGAATTTGCTTTGGTGGATGCACATCGAAGGACACATTTGGAAATCCGGACGTGCTTTTCGCGCATAAGGCTCCTTAATCATGTATATACAGGGTATGTTTTAATAAAAACAGAATAAAAGACAAATGCGGTGCCAACCCGTAACTGTATGCCGTCTCCACTAGGTGTTTCTCGAGTTCGGCAGACATTAGCTGATAGAAGAATTGTCATGATAAGGTGGCTAATTAAATCAAATCTCTTAATTAGATTCTTAATTATTTGTTTTACGGCTCATGTTGCGGTTGCAGAATTGACGGCAATCGCTAATATAGTCGAGACCAATTAAATATTTTCGCTAAAGTTTCTTAGTGGATATTAATTAATAAATGTTCACTTTTATTTAGCCTGATTTGAAAATTGCGCGAAAAAGGGGGCAGCGATCCCTGCCCACAGTGACACTTGGAAGAGCGAACCTAGCGAAGACGGCCTCCAGCTAGCAGTTTGCAGTTGTTTTTTTAAAGAATATGTTCCCATTAAAAATATATATATTACCGTGTATAATAACAGGACAGACATTTGGGGCATGGAGGTAGGAAGCTTCTGGAAATGACATGATACCACCAGAGGTGAAGCCAGAAGTGTGGAGGAACACGCCCCCAACGATGACCATTAACCACAGCTGATCTGGTCATTCTCGGGTGCTCGTCGGGCACCCGAGGGTGACCAAAACAGCTGTGGTTTTGGTCATCGTTGAAAGCATGTCCTTCTAGATTTCTGTCTTCACCTCTAGTGGCATTATGTCGCCTCCAGAAACTACCTAGCTCCACGCCCATATGGGCGTAAAAGTTAATTTTCTTCAAATATAATTTGATGCAGTTGTGTGGGACACGAAATCAAATAAGTTGATGTTCCTTCAGACGGAATCAAATAAGAGGATATTCCTTCAAGACTAAAATTTTTAGGCTTCTATTTTGACAGTCAACCTGAATCTTATATATTATTCTATCAAAAATTACATAGCTATTTGCGCGTATCAAAAGTTATTTCCCATGTCTGACGGAGTTGCACTATAATATGGCGAGTGTTACATTGAATCACACATTTCTATCCCATAAGACGTTCTGTTTTATCCACTTTTATTTCGTTTCTAGACTATTCTTATAAGGGACCATTTTTGTTTTTACCGACTCCGGGCACTCTAATGTATATCGAATGACTGAATTAATAAATGAGTAAATGCAAACAAATGAAGCCAAGCAATTAAAAACAAAATAAATATATGCTAGGCCACAGCTAATGTTAAAGGTAAATATATGAACAAAGAGTACAATATCGGTGCTCTTGTCAACAGAAGTGAACAAGTAGCACTTTCAACTTCTTGGCATCAACCATAGGCACCTAATTTGTGCGGTTAAGTTTTGAAGGGTTGCAGAAACGACAAGGGGATATAAAGAAGGCAAGGTTGAAGTTCCTAAGGGGAGCGGCGCCGAAGCTATGTGCTTTAGCTCTTCGAAAGCAGCTAAAAATGCATCACCACCACTGACATTTGAAATGAATAAAATAATGTGATATTCGTTTTTTTTTTAATATTACCAAGTAGCGTGGTCGTCACATCTCACTGGAACAGCTCTGATTGTACCGTAAATTATGTATGCGAGAAACTGTATGTATAAAATGCATGCAAACCTATTTTAATATATATATAAAATCAAGGTACCAAAACAATCATCCCCCCGAACGCGCAAGGTAGATTTTGGTTTTATGGGCAGCATTTAAAGCATATGCTTTGAAAACTCGGACATTGCACACAAGCACCAGAACCATCTTTTTTTAAAAGGGCATATTGCTATTTGACTTGTAAGTACAAAAGCCTGTCCTCACCCTACCTAAAGTTTAATATATAGAATATATTACAGTCCAAATCGCACAATAGACCTTTTTCAAAAGTTCATCAAGCAACATTGACTGTCGTCATAGCTTGGACACCAAGCGCGTGATTGGATCCCAGTGCTCACCGAAAGCTGAAGCAGCCCCTCGTGTCCATTACGGCGTTTTCATCAATCACCAACCATACCAACGCGAGATTATGTAATATATCTTGTTTTTTTTTAACAATCAATATCGAGAAAGTACAGTGTATATAATGGCGTGACACAAATTTTTCTACTATTAGGGGAATTCATTTTTCTTATTAGATTGAGATCCAGAACCTAAAATAACAAAAATACAAAAACAAAATCGTTTTCACGCTTTTGAGTTTACCCTCAAAATTTTTCTTATTATTTTTTACAGTCTAAATTGTACGGTAAGTTATTTTTGAATATCAAGCGTTTGGGGTGAGTCTTCATGAACTCGTGCACGTAGGGCCAATAATTCATCGCTTTGCAAGGTTCCGGTGCTGCATTCTCATTTCGCGCGTCACCGACGAAGCGAAATGCGAGGTTCATAATTTCTGTGGAAGACTTACCTTCGAACGTCGTTTCATGTCCCCGAGGCCCCTTTTCTTAAAGGGCAACTCCGGTCCATACTTTCGATTTTCGGATTATGACTGTTTTTAGTGCATTCAGCGTCCCTGAATTGCAAGGTGTAATTTTGTTCTCTTTATTGTGCGCAGTTTTAAAGATGTCGACGCCTCAAATTTTTGTTTGGAGCGCGGCCAACAAAACCGAAACTAGCCGCCCGAGCCCCCGGCAACACTGGAAATCAGCCGCTATGTGAACGTGACGTCAGAATCGTTCTCGTTCAACGAGTACGCAGGCCGAGCGGCACGTACCTCTGTTGCGCTAGCCGTTTAAAGATAGGAGGTAAGCTGATTTTGTTTTATTTCTGTATACGTGATAGTTATCCAGTATATGTAGCAAGATTTAGTGCGTATACCCAAAAGCTAGCGACTGGAAAACCCGTGAACTCGTACGGTGCCGTACTCGGTGGCCGCCGCCGTGCGTGCGCTATGCCGTACTCGTCGCTTGTATACCCAAAAGCTAGCGATTGGAAAACGAGTGAATTCGTTCGGTGCCGTACTCGGCGCCTGTCGCCGTGTGTGCGGTCTTCCGTACTCGTCGCTAGGCCTAAATTGGCATCGGGGCTCCGTGGATGGAGCGGCGTTGCTCTACGCAGCGCTGCCAGTGACGTAGAGTACTGGGGGCCCTCTCGCTTTCGCACTGCGGGTCAGTCCCAGACACGAAGCTTTGAGGCTCTCTGGCGTGGGCCGCGGCGCCCGAACACACGTGTGCTAGGCTGTACACGTCTGTTTTTTTGTTTTTCCTCGGGCGCGGAAAAGCCGAAGTCCAAAGTCCACTCGTCGAACAGCGTTCACCCACACCTTCTCCAATTTCCGGTCCGTTGGAAACTTGTGAAAAAGCACCTCCGTGTTGCGCAGCGGGTTGTTTGAGAAGCCCACAGCGCTACAAGTTGCACTTGGCATCTTTCGAGGAGCAGCTGGGCAGTCTTGGGCGCACCGAGTTGCTCGCTAAAACGAGTCTTGGAGTCCTCACACGCAAATAAACAAAAAGCTATACCGAAGCTACACGGGCTACAGGTAAAAGGAACGGCAAAACACGCCAATCGCAAGCCGAAGTAGCGGTGGTAGCGGCTCAAAGAAGCGCACTCCGCGCAACGCCCGGACCGGAGGAAAAAAAGAGAACGATACTGACGTCACGGCCCAATGTTGCTTTAGCGATCGGACAACCCGCTGGCCGCCCGCTGAGGAGCAGCCGCTCGCGGCGGGTCGCATATTTATTATCGGCATTAGTTGAGAATGCGGCGTACCACGGACGTAATATTTTGGCTGGGGTCGTATTTTGTGTCACTACAGCGATACCAGGGGGCTATGTTAGACAAATGTTTAATTTCTTCTAAAAAGAAACGGAAGTGACGGAAGCGACGATTTCGCGTCTGATTGGTTAGAGGCTCAAATGACGAAAGAGGGAACTTTCGTCATTTGAGCCTCTGACCAATCAGACGCGATATCGTCGCTTCTGTCACTTCCAAGAAACGAAACATTAGTCGAACATAGCCCCCCAGTAATTTATTTCATTTCAAGTTTTGGCCGGAGTTGCCCTTTAAAGAGGAAGTCCGAAGATTTTTTGAGCTACCTAATCCAAAGGCATCATCTGAATGCGGATGGCTTCTTGAATCCGAAATACTGTTTCGTTCCTCCAGACTCACTCTAGTTAATTGAGAAAAGTTATATTTTGTTCGCTGCCGAAACCAATCCATCGTCCTCCCCAAGTTTTTCCCCAGTTTTCCTCGCCATCCAAACATGACGTCACCGGTGGGCAGCGAGGCGCGCGGCCGGCAATGGGGTACGCTCGCACCCGCCTTTCTCAGCGCATCAAACAGCGAGAAAACAGGCGCGTTCGTGCTATCTGAAGTTGCTGATAATCTCTAGCTGCACAGAGTGTGACCTTGGCCTTGGTGCTAAACTATGAGAAAGCAAAAAAAAAACAAACAAACAAGGAAGCAATTGGAATTTTGATAAAAACATTTTTAAAACTCGGTACGCTCCAGCCGCGGATTGCTAGTTTCGTGAAATCGCTAGCAAATTCGTTCTCTTTTGATCCGAATCTGGCTTTCGAAGAAAGGTCGAAGAGTCACGCAATACATTTTTTTTGACAAATGACCAAAGCACCATGGAGTAGGCTCGGAGTGTGGGTACAGGTGCCCTACACGCTCGTGTTACCAGAAGGAACGTGCCATTTGTTTTAGATTTTCTTTAGAAAAGTTACTATTGCAGAGCCCAGTACGTGTAATTACTCTTGTAGCGTGCACATGCTTCTGGTCGGTGCTATTTTCAGCGTTCCTGCGTGTGGCGCATACTTTGCTCGCCTTCAAAATCGGCGAACGTGCGCGTGCTGGGCTGCGATCTAACACATGTAGATTGTAATTCTCATTGTGTAGGCCAGATGGCAGGTGATTGTTCATGAAGATTGTGTTAAAATGACAATTAAAAGAACTCCCCAAAAACGAAGCCAAACATCAATGTGCAATGGAATGCGTATAAAATACACAAATACACTATTCATCTTCGAATAAAGAATATTTGCTTGAAGATACAACAGTGCGTAAGGTACAGAAAAGCATCATAAAACTTTTAATTCAAAATAATTGAACAAAAGTAACTCAAAGAAAAATGTGTACCCGTATTTCTCTCTTCTTTTTTTACTTTCGGAGTAGAATGCAACGCGCTCAAACACTCATCCACACGTGCACATAGGAGAGGATAATTCTATATAAGATTTTTTTTATTAAGTTTTGGTGTAGCACAGTTTCCATTAGCTGTGAATTTACATGCATCCCTTAACGGCATTAATATTTTCATGGTTTAAAAAAAATAAAAGCCGTTTACAACTCCCTGTAACGCCGAATTAGAGCGCAGCTCTTGAGGAGGAGGAGGGGAAGGTACGGAGAGGGGGCTATGCCCCTAATCCTCTCCTGCTCGCCTCCCATTTAGGGGAAAATTTTCCACCAAACTTAGCGGAAAAAAATTCCCCGCTACATTTAGCGGGAAAAGTTTTGCGCTGGAATTAGCGGGGAAATTTTTCCGCTAATTTTAGCGGAGAAATTAATCCGCTAAATTTAACGGGGAATTTTTTCCGTTAAATGTGGCGGGGACTTTTGTTCGCTATATTTGCAGGGGAAAATTTCCCGCTAAATTTGGCGGGGAAATGTTTCCGCTTGATCTAGCGGGCAATTTTTTCCGCTAACTTTAGCGGGGAAATTTTTCCGCTAATTTTAGCAGGGAATGTTTTCGCAAAAATTTAGCGGAGGAAATATTCCGCTAAATTTAGCGGGGAAAATTTTCCGGTAAAATTAGCGGGGAATTTTCTTCGCTAAATTTAGAGGGGGAATTTTTCCGCTAAATTTAGCGGGGGCATTTTTCCGCTGGATTTAGCGAGGAAAGTTTTCCGCTAAATTTAGCGGGGAAATTCTTCTGCTAGATTTAGCGGGGAAACTTTTCCGCTAGACTTAGCGGGGAGCTTTTCCGCTAAATTTAGCGGGGAATCTTTTCCGCTAAATTTAGCGGGGAAAATTCTCCGCTAAATTTAGCGGGGAAAATTTTCGCTAAATGTAGCGGGGAAATTTACCCATCATGCACCCAGCGGTTACGCCGGCGCCGACGTCGACGTCGGCGGCGACGCCGACGCCGACGTCGCTCAAGCCGGAAACGGGCGCTTATGCTGCGCTCGAAAAACTTTTCCGCCCTATATAACATTTCTCCGTAATAGAATAAAATAACATCGTTTTCACCCCCTCTTCTGCGAGAGAATCTTGCAGGCCAACCATTTGACAAACGAGGCAATGGCTCTATCGCAGATTAATGGAGCTTAACATTTGCTCCATCAACATCTTTGAAGCTATTGAAAATTCAATAACTTCTTCGCTAAGTGCTATTTTTATAAAATATTTTCGTTATCAGTTAAGAAATGGATATTGATGTGGTCTGCCAATTTCCAGCCAAATCGAAGACTACCGAGAAATCGGCGGATAGGGGAACCCCGCTGATTTCTTGGAAGTCTTCGATTTGGCTGAAAATTGGCAGACCACATCAATATTTCTTTCTCAACTGATAACCAAAATATTTATAAAAATAAATTTTATTTGTGAAGTTATTGAATTTTCTAGTTATGCCGGCCGCGAGGGTTCCAGGAGGCGACTCTCTACTGGCAACAATGAAAACTCTATACTTTTCCCTAGCCGCGTACGTCACCGGTGGGCAGCGGACGAGCGACACGGGCAGCCGCCAAGTGGCTTTCCGTGTACCAGCGATCAAGATTATTTTTTCACAGCTTCAAGGATAAAACATCTTTGCAATTGGTAGAAATCTGTGCTACGCGGTAGATTGTAGGAACAGTGACGGGAAAAATCTTCTTTTGCACCCCTGTTTTCATGGGTGAAAAAAAAAAAAAAAAACGCTCCCCGGCAGCAATGGGGGCCAGCTACGTCAAGGTGCTTCTGCGAGAGCTCTGTGCCGAGGGACCTAGTGCCACGTGAAACATTCTCACTTATAGATAGGGTTCCATGGTTTCGGATAAATCCGAAAAACGCCGAAAAACACCCGCTGGTAAAATTTTGGTCAATTCGGATTTATCCAATAAACTCCGAATATTTATGTGCCAATGCCACTCCCCCCAGAAAAAAAAAAAAGAAAAAAAGTAAAATACGTTTTTTTAGGGGCGAAGCTCCTTAAAGGGGTACTCCGGCGATTTTTCGAGCTACCTCAACTAACTATATTTTCTGACTCCCCGGCCTTTACCCTTTTCGGTATGCTATTTAGTATCGCGAAATTCATAATAGTTATTTTGAAATCGGCAAATGAAAATGATGCAAAAACCAACATTCAAATATACCCGCACTTTTCAGTGCCGTGACGTCAGTGGCAGGCAGGCTTGCAAGTCGAGCAAGCAGTCTAAAAAATAGAATATGCCAATCATATGTTCCGCGCTGGTGCGCAGGCACTGGAGCGAGCTTCCAAAGCATTCATTTGACACCATGAAACTGCTTCCAATCAGTTGGGAACAAATTATACAGTCCAAAGAGTGAACCCCTGCCTTCCTTTGACGTCACTTTTTCGTTGTTGCCAGTAGAGACTTTCAGTTTGAAAAACACGGTGAGGACCAAACTTGTAAATTCAATAACTTTGTGAAAAAAGCGTATTTTGACCTAATATTTGGGATTCTATTTTAGCGATGTTGTTTGGCGAGTTGAGCGAAATTTCAAGCAAATCGGGGACCATGAAGAAATCGCCGGAGTACCCCTTTAAGGTCTAGCCTTATCCGTCCGTCCGTCCGTACGTCCGTCCGTCCGTCCGTGCTCACATCGATTGCCATCCCACCTGTCTTCTTAAAAAAAGAAAAAAATGCTTGCGCAGTCGACAGGATTCGAACCTGTGCGGGGAGACCCCAATGGATTTCTAGTGTATCGCCTTAACTACTCGGCCACGACGGCGGGACGAGTAGGGGGCTCTGAGATGTGGCAGTAACTCAAAAGCTGGGGATGTCATGGATGAAACGTTGCATGTAGCCGCTCAACGTCTATACAGGAGAGGGCGCTGCGGTCAAATCCGTATATAATCGTGTTAAACTTTCCATGCATTGGCTCAACGTTTAAAGACGAGAGGGTGCTGCGGTCAAATGCTCAAATGCGTATAGACCATTTCATCCTCCCTCGCATGGGCGCTGCCATCTTGGAATCACGTGACATGGCAGCCATTAGGTTGCTTCAACTTGTTGTTCCGCTCCCCCCTCCGCGCCTTGGCGGATGCGTTGTATTCGTTTTTTCGCCGCGTTTCACGTCGCTTTCTTGCCTTACTTCGGAAACTGTAGTCCGATACGTCTACTCGACGATTAAGACATCACGAGAGTACAAAGGTTCTTATGACAACTGAGGTTTGTTTACTAATAGTGGCGGAACATAAGAAGGCGCGTATATTTATATCGCGCATTTAGGATCGGAAGGCGTCAAAAATAGTAAGCGCAAGGAGACCATCTGTATTTATTGAAAGTATCCTTTTTATTCATAATATATCGAAAACAGTTTATGTTGATTATGTGAGGAGACTCATGGAGGGACAACAAACGTTTAACTTGTATTTTATCTGAAGCTAGAAATAATGGTGCGTCTACTTCAGGCGATCTGTTTGTTCATAATATCCCACCTACATGTGTATGAGGTTCTCAATATTTTTTTTTTTTTTTCAGTGTAAACATTTGGTTGGTTGGTTTACTTATGAAGTTTAAGAAATTGTATACCATGCTCGCTCCCATTTCGACAGTCATTTAAGTGACTGATTGATTTTCTTTAGATAACCAGATCAATTTACTTAATTTATTTTAACACAAAGGTTGGGACTTCCCGTGTAACTGCCACAGACAACTTAACAGTAGCGAGTTTTAGAATCGCGTGCACAAAGAAATAACGTCGTTTCTATTTTGAAATCTCAGCGCGATTTCGGTTCGGCGCATGCGGAATAATTACAACGTTTCTTTTTTTTTTTTTGCGTACGCTGTTTTAATTTTTGCCAGTATCTGGGGTTCACAACATTTGGCGCCGGGAAAAAAAAAAAGCTGTCTGCATAACAATCACCAGAGTCCAGGGCTGTCGATGGCGGATAGAGGTTTACTTTTGGTGGCTGGAGACGCCGAAATTTACAAAGCGAATCTGCTCAACAAATAAATGTTTGTTCACACAGGCCCGTGAAGTGGTGCCTAGCGCTAGGATTCAGCCAAACTTTCCGAGGTATTTCTCCTGCGCCCTTTAATTTTATTTGGCCAATTTTGCGGAAGACAAATGCCAGATTTAATTTGATGGGCCAGTCACTTATATCATATCTTGAGTAAGCAAATGTTCATATAAGAAAAATATATTTCCTAGGGCCAATATCGCGAAATGCTGCTTATGAGTACTTTAGGAGGGTCGATAATTTAAGAAATTTCCTACTCGGCCTGTCAAAATATCCTCGAGTACTGAATTTAAAAAAAAAAATAAAGAAAGAGCCCGAGACACTACTACTTGTTTATATAAATTATCTGCGTCATTACACAATACCATTTTAGTCCGCGAAGTTCACTAAAGTTTGGGTGCTCACGTAGACCAAACAGTGAGTAGTAAACTCGCGAGTTCATCTGTTCTGCCCGATTCAGCACATTGCTAATCAAGCAGTCGACATGCTTCGTTACATTCCCGTGTTAATCTCTTCATTAGTTCTCTTTTCTGGAAGCTAGTCTCATCGGGTACGGCCGTAGACGATGGTAATCTTCCCTGTGCATTAGTCAGGCGTTTCGCAACCGACCATAATCAGCTACATCAAAGGAGTTCATAAAAAAAACCACAATTTAGGCTCAAAAACGCCTTGTAGTCCTTAAAGTGGCTCAATGTCACTGTTTTATTGGTTGTGTGCTAGAAGGAAAATAATTGTATCACCAAATTAAGCAAAAACCGCGTAAAACAGCATCATAACCGCGTGCGAGTTCAAACCGAAACCATCCAAATTCCATCCGAGTTCAAACGAAGTTGGCTAATACGAACTCCGCATCTCTAACCCCCCATGATGAAAATCTTCCTGTTGACCTAGCAAATATTCAGAAGCAGTGCGATGACAACGAAAATAGGCTTCGTAGGTCAAATCTGTTATTTTTCGGCTGCCAAGATAACCTCACCGAAACATGGGCGCAATCGGAAGGAAAGATTATTGAGTTTTGTTCGAGCAAGCTGGGAATTCAGCTAGATCCCTCAAATTTAGAAAGATCACACCGCCTAGGGAAATTTCAGCCCCAGAAAGCTAGGCCAATAATAGTGAAGTTTGCCCGATATAAGGACAAAGAGAGCATCCTGGCCTCCGGGTTTAAACTGAAAGGCACCCATTACGCTGTACGCGAAGATTTTTCTGCGTCCGTGCGAGTTGCCCGTGCCAAACTTTTTGAGTATGGTAGGAGTATGAACGTACCGTTTAAAGTGCGTTTTAACAAACTGCATGCGGACAACAAGCGTTTCGTTTTTAACTCGGAATCTCAAACTGTTGTTGAATTTTCATAGCTACGTGCTTCTGGAAAAAATAAAGTGTTACCGTCATCCCCTTATGCCGCCTTGCGCGATAAAAACAAAAGCCTTTCCGTTCTTTTCACTAATATTCGCAGCTTCATTCCAAAACGCGACGAGTTTCACAGTGTACTGGAAGACAGCTCATCAGATTTAGTTATTTTGACAGAAACTTGGTTAAACCCTGATATCGAAGATAAGGAGCTTTTTCCGCCAAACTTAGATTACAAAGTCTTCCGGCACGACCGGCATGGCCAGAGGGGTGGCGGTGTGCTTATCGCAATAAAAGTTTTATATCTTCTTTTGATATCTGTTTAGCGAACCATGACTTGGAATTTACTTGCATATGTGTCTGTACGCCATCAAATAAGGTCATTGTGGGCGTATGTTATAGGCCACCAAATTGTGCTTCATCATTCCATACTGATCTATGCTCTGTCTTACTTGATATACGAGATCGTTTTCCAAAGGCTGATATGTTGTTATTTGGTGATTTTAATTTTCCTCAAATCGATTGGTCAAACCTATCATCCATAGGCTCTGCCGCATCCGCACATTTTTTAGACATGTGTCTTACTCTGAATCTTACACAGCTCGTTGATAAACCAACTCGTTTGGGAAATATTCTTGATTTAATACTAACTACGTCACCAGACCTTGTCAAGTGTATCCAATACTGTGATGGGCTCAGTGATCACAGGTTGCTGCATGTTGATTTGTCACTCCCCACTCTCACAAAGCATCCCATTTCCAAGATTATTCACGATTATAACAGGGCTGATTATATCTCGATAAACCGCGAGTTGGCAATCTTCTTTGACAATTACGTCGTTCATTTCATCTTAGATCTGTAGAAGAAAACTGGACATTATTCAAAACTAAAATGAATCATCTAGTAAAAATGTTTGTCCCTACAGTTCGTGTGCGCACCGATTTAGGTAATCCATGGTTTACAAAAACTCTGCTCTCTTTGCGAAACAAGAAAAAAAGACTTTTTGCAAAGGCCAAACGGTTAAACACCTGCCAATCTTCGGATGTTTACAATTCTGCACTAAAAAACTACACCAGGAACATAAAGCAAGCCAAGAATAAATTCTTTTTTAATGACTTACTGTCCATCTTGAGGAGTAACCCGAGGAAGTTCTGGAATCTGGTTTCACCAAAGAACAACAACTCTGCCATCCAACTACGTACCGACAACGGCGATCCCATTCCAGAGAGTGACATTCCTACTGTGTTTAACGAGTATTTTTCTTCCATTTTTACTAACGAGTGTTTGAACACTGTTCCCAGTCTCCCCGAGCAACCTTACGAAACCATGCCACCAATCAGTGTAAGCGCAACCGGTATTCAAAATCTCATTGCCAAATTAAAACTGTCATCGTCCGCCGGTTCCGACAACATCAATTCAAAAATTTTAAAAAATACTACAAGTATCTCCAGTGAGATCTTAAAATTAATCTTTGACCAGTCATTATCTGAAAGCTCGCTCCCTTCTGACTGGAAGGTTGGCAGGATCGTCCCAGTCTTCAAGCTGGGAAGTCGCTGTTTGGCGTCTAACTATCGTCCAATATCTTTAACTTCAATCGCATCTAAACTTCTTGAGCATATACTATATTCACATATCATGAGTCACCTAACAACTAATGGATTTTTCTTCAAACAGCAGCATGGATTTAGAAAGGGACTCTCATGTGAGACGCAGCTTTGCGACTTCATTCATGACCTACATACTAATCTCGAGTGTCGGGCTCAGACTGACGCCATCTTTCTGGATTTTTCGAAGGCTTTTGATCATGTTCCCCATCAACGACTACTTTCTAAACTGGCATCCCTTCGTCTTGACCCGCTAATCTTCTCATGGATACGTGACTTTCTTTCTTCCCGCGTGCAATACACAGTTACAAATTATCATGAGTCTGCCCTAACAAACGTTTCATCTGGTGTTCCTCAAGGGTCCGTACTGGGTCCCCTACTTTTTTTAATATTCATAAATGACCTTCCGGCCACTATCTTATCTAATATTCGCCTGTTTGCAGATGACTGTGTCGTATATAACAAAGTAACAAGTGTGCATGACAACATTCAACTCCAAGATGATTTAGTAAAAATTAATAAATGGTGCGAACAGTGGCTGATGCCATTAAACAATCTAAATGTAAACTAATCCGTTTCACTAGAAAAAAAACCGTCTTGTCCTATCAATATTACTTAGGCTCCGACATCATTGAGACCGTTCCTTCGTACAAATATCTCGGTGTAAAATTAACATCAGACCTTTCATGGAATAATCACATTGAAGCCATCTCCGCAGACACCTCCAGGACCCTGGGAGTACTCCGACGTAACCTTCGACCTGCTCCACCAACTGTCCGCAAACTGGCCTACGACACACTTATCCGACCTAAATTAGAATATGCTGCCTCCATCTGGAACCCCCATCAAGGCTACCTTATCAATCATCTGGAAGCAATTCAAAACAGGGCCACCCGTTTCATCCTCTCCACGTACGATAACTCCATCAGTGTCTCTTCCCTAAAAGTCAACTAACCCTTTCTTCTTTGCAGCTTCGTAGGAACGTCTCCCAGCTCTGCCTCCTTCACAAAATCTATTATCACTGTCCTGACCTTAAAACAGCATTATTATCACCTCCCGATCGAACATCATCTCGCCTAAACAACGACTGTACCATCAAAAGGATCTCTGGCTCAACAAACGCTTTCAACCGATCTTTCCTCCCACAAGCTATCAATGACTGGAACAGCCTCCCATCCTCCATCGTCACCATCGTAGACCCAAACGCCTTTAAATCAAGTCTTCAATTGCACTTTTTATGTTGTTAACCGTTTACCAACCATTTCCTGAATGTATTTATTTTTGTGTCTGTTTTTTCTAATGTATAATATGAATGATCCCCCCCTTATGTAATGCCCTCACGGGCCCTTAAGGTTCAATAAATGAATGAATGAAGCAACCTAATGGCGCCGAGTGCGTCAGCGCCCTCTATCCGCCGGTGAGGCAACTACTAAAATGAAAAGGTCTATATAACCACGTTCCATATCACACATTCTCTTTCTGACATGTACCGTTGACTTAAGCGGTGGAGATGCGTTCCCACGGCTTCTAGCGGATTCAAGCTGATGCGCTAGAAGAACCACTGGCTTTGCATTTCACCGACCATAAAGCAGTAATAATGAAGTCGAAACGCAAACCGGAACTCAGCACTACCTTTGAGCAATAAAAACAAAAACAGCACCATCAGCACTACCTATGAACAATAAAATCAGTATCATCAGAACCAGCAGAGCTTCGCCCCAATCAACATCATTCACCACGTGGAGATGCGGTCATTTTTTTTATAACTTGATAAGCGCAGGGTCAGTGGTCCCGGGACAATACCACCATAATTATCTTTCAAATTTCGAACCGTTGTCAAAAGGTGTCCTACCGCTTGTCTCGTCAAGATTGATTCAGGGCAACAGGTCATTCTACATTCGGGTCACGACAAAAGTCCCTTTTTTGGTTTCAAGTTTGAGCCATGCGATTTGTGATTTAGAGAAAGCAGAGGGTATATTTTTGTAACAGTGAAAGCTCTGGACCATAAAGATTGTATTAAATAAGAAAAAGGGGCAGTTGAAACGTCTCTATTACATCCTTAACCACTCCCAGTGATGTGATTGGCCCAAGCCATTTTGGAGCACCTTTCGGAGCAGCCAAAACAGTGTTTTGGAGCAGCAAATGTGGCCTTTGGAGCAACCCATGCAGTGTTTTGGAGCAAGAAAATTGGCTTTTGGAGCAGTGAAGACAGTGTTTCAAAGCAGAAAAAGTGGCTTTTGGAGCAGATATTCTTAGAAAAATAAAAATATTCGTTTTAAGCGCTGTACATACTAAGGGCACATTGTGATGCGTTGTGTTCTGATGTGGCGTGTTGTGACGGAACTCGCTGCTTTTGTTTTTACTGCTGAGACATCCCACAAGTGTACAGTGCTGTAGGCATTGCCGAGCGATTTCGAAAACCCGCTTGCCACCGTTTGACTGGTTCCCGACGTGCGAGGTTTCCGTCAAAAGTAAGCAAACGTATAACAATGAATTGCAAGCGTCCCGGCTAGTGCCTCTGTTGTGCAATCATGTTCGCATGCACGTGAGGCCAACTTCGGCAGGCTTGCAGTTGCGCGTGCTTCGTCGCGCGAGCTGAGACAACGGCTGTTCGATCGAAACCGAAACCATGTCACTCCGCTCCGTCGCCAACTGATCCCCAAATTTGTATGCAAAATGTAACTGTCTAGCATACGACAATAAACAGTGCAGCGGCGTGTGCTTGCTGGGCCGGCAAACAAGGTACAAGCTAAACATACAAAAAAAGGGGGAAAAAAGTTAATGAGCTATCGATGCAACACATCGCGAGCCAGGGTCAAAAAGTTCTTGGAGCACTTTGTGCAACGACTGAACTCGAGACAAACAAGTGCGCTGTGAGGGTTCAGCGTGCAGACATTGCCTTCTTTGCTTTAGCTAACTTCTCTTCATCAACTTTCTTTCGCGGCAGATTTTTCACGTACCGGGGTCTGTCTCGGAAGAAAGCCCACAGAAAGAAACCTAGGTAGTCAATACTTCGACACAGCAGTCTTTGAGTTAAAGAGGTATTTTTGTAGTAACGTATGATTTAAACAAGAACAGGAAAGTTGATGAGCATGCGGCGGTACTTAGTTTCATTTGAGAAAGCGGCAGGGACCAAATATAGTTTTCCCACGGCCGATGCTTTCAGGAGAGAGTGCTCGAGCTCACAAAGGAACTCCCGCCGCGCAAAGACGTGGTTTTGTTAAACATGCAGCATAACGGCATGGCTGGTACCTGGCATGCTAGCGTCGGAACGTCCGCAGCGCACACACCCGTGTCTATCGTAAAGTATATATATATAAAAAAAAAAAAAAGACGCGAGACGAGATTTACGAGACAACGAGAGCGCGAAACGCGAGACGGCGAGAAAACCATGCAATACCGGATGGACGATTAATGCAGGGTGTCGGGCGGCCGCCTGCGCCACGTAACACACACATGCTCAATTACGGTACTCAGTTTAGTTTCGGTTTTGAAAGGCGACTGAAATTGGTCCTTTGGCGGAGGCTTGGCGTAGATTACCCATAATTTGGCAAAATGTAGCAGGATGTAGCAGGGTTAGCCCCTTGGCGCAGTTTGGCGCAATTGGTGCAGCAATCACATCACTGCGACTCCACCTCGCATGGCCGCGGAGGCTAGATTGATGGAATAGAACGGGATGACTACGAGCTTCCTAGCGACTACCTCCGAGAGTTTATTGATTTTAATGTATCGACGTTTATCGAAAAAACATATGTGTGCGACTTTTGTCATTGGACAAATTAGTATTGCCAATGGCAATGGCATCAACGCCAAATTCAACTGAAGAACGTTTAATTGATACAAGCGCTTTTTATTTTTTTATCTGGCATACGTTTACACCTGGTTATTATTTATTTATTTATTTTTAATGGTGAACACTGCGAAATGAAACTCCGAATTTCGAAGATTTGGGAATCGAACAAATATAAATTCCGATAAACTCCGAATCTTCGGCAAAAAAATGAACTCCGAAAAACACCCTCCGAATTTGACGAAAAATAGACAGAAAAAACGGAACCCTACTTATATATAACGTAATAAGCCAGGCGAGCTGGTTAAAGGTAAACATTTCTAAAACCCAAGACTGAGGCTATAAAAAGGGGACAAACACAAGACGCATTGTGCTTATCCCCTCTTTGTAGCTTCCTTCATGGGTTTTAGAAAGGTGTTCTCACTTATGCTCGGAATACTTTATAGCCGCGTGCTGCTAGTTGAGTGTCCTTCTGCAACTGGAACAGCTTCAAGAGCGGCAAGCGCAAACTCAAGCCGGCTGTGACCACTACGCCATCCGTCCAAAGAGGAGCGCTAATAATATCGAAAAAATAGTATACCAAAATAGTATAGTCGGCATTTGGCACAATCACATTTGTTATTCACAATTGCTTTAGTGATTCGTTTTACTTTTTTTATGAACACTATATCTGTTTTGGAAATTGAACCTAGCTCGGGCTATTCTCGGAGTTCAGCTCACGCGGCCGATCTGTTGAAAACAAGAAGTGAAACGTCTAAACAAAGTTCAAGTCTGAGTTTAGACATTACTTTGAAAACATTGCTATTCCTGTCTGGTATTACAGAGGTTTATGGAGCAGGTGTTGAGCTCCATTAATCTGCGATAGAGACGTTGCCTGCTTTGTCAAATGGTTGGCATGCAATCTCTCGCAGAAGAGGTGGTGAAAAAACGCCTTTATTTTATTCAATTGCAGAGAAATGTTATATAGGGCTGAAAAGTTTTTTAAAACCATGAAAATATTGATGTCGTTGAGGGGAGGCATGTAAATTTACAGATGATAGAAAGTGCGCTAAGCCAAAACCTAATAAAAAATCTTATATAGAATTACTCCTCTCCTATGTGCACGCGTGGATCAGTGTTTGAGCGCGTTGCATTCTACTCCGAAAGTAAAAAAAAGAAGAGAGAAATACGGGTACACATTTTTCTTTGAGTTACTTTTGTTAAATTATTTTGAATTAAAAGTTTTATGATGCCTTTCTGTACCTTACGCACTGTTGTATCTTCAAGCAAATATTCTTTATTTGAAGATGAATAGTGTATTTGTGCATTTTATACGCATTCCATTGCACATTGATGTTTGGCTTCGTTTTTGGGGAGTTCTTTTAATTGTCATTTTAACACAATCTTCATGAACAGTCTCCTGCCATCTGGCCTACACAATGAGAATTACAATCTACATGTGTTAGGTCGCCGCCCAGCAGGCGCATGTTCGCCGCTTTTGCGCCACACGCACGAACGCTGAAAATAGCACCGAGCAGAAGGATGTGCACGCTACATGAGTAATTACACCTACTGGGGTCTTCAACAGTAACTGTTCTAAAGAAAATCTAAAACAAAAGGCACGTTCCTTCAGGTAACACGAGCGTGTAGGGCCCCTGTACCCACACTCCGAGCATTCTTTATGGTGCTTTGGTCATTTGTCAAAAATGTATTGCGTGACTCTTCGACCTTTCTTCGAAAGCCAGATTCGGATCCAAAGAGAACGAATTTGCAAGCGATTTCACGAAACTAGCGACCCGCGGCTGGAGCGTACGGAGTTTTAAAATGTTTTTATCAAAATCCCAATTGCTTCATTTTTTTTGCTTTCTCATAGTTTAGCACCAAAACCAAGGTCACACTTTGTGCAACTAGAGATTATCAGCAACTTCAGATAGCACGAACGCCCCTTTTTTCTCGCTGGGTGATTTCAGATAAGATCGACCAAAGGGTGGCTGGTCGACATTTTTAAATCAACTGATGTTTTTATATGCCATTGTCTAGTGTCTGGTATAAACGAATCCACACTTAGTTTTGACCAGAAAAAAAATTTGGAGACAGGAAAAATCGTAAGGCATGGAGAGGTGGACAGTTGCAATAACGCGCACTGATGGAGGGGGCACGTTTGAAAGTGAATAACTAAAACAATAAAATTAGGAGAATTTTAATACTTTTTAGCAATAAACTATGAGTGCAGTTTGCTTGTAATATATAATAATAATATTTATTTACATTATATTTATTTTTATAAAAATTGCCAAACATGCCTGCTCGAACGACAAATGGCAAAATTTGGAGGTCTGTATCTCATGAAATAATTTAATCATTATTATATAATTTGCAGATACTATTCTACTAATATATGGCTATTATTTGAAAAATAAATAAGGTATCTGAGTGATACAATAGTTAGGATATATTTAGGCAAACATGGGAAAAAAATTAAACAAAGACAAATTTCGATGCGAATAAAAAAAAAACACCACCTTCGATTTTTTTTAAATTTGGGTACCCTGTTATACTCTATTTCGGCATTCATTTCTATTAAAAACATGTTGCATTATTTTATTGAGAAAGAAGAAACAACTCCCCAAAGTAGGGTCTTTTTTCAAAGCCTACACTTAGCAGTGTCCTATACAAGAAGTGACTCTGAGTTCCAGTTTCATGAAACCAACACACATCTTTTATATATTTTCATTCAGATGAGGCCATTGATAACTATAGAAATCGTTCACAGACTAAAATTTAGGAGAAAGTACTGTGTACAAAGAGGTATCATATTACGGACTAGTGATCCGAGAAAAGATCATGCAGCCATCGGCCACTAGGAACTTTGTTTACTTTATTCTCCTGCGACACTACATGCACTTCTCTCTTCCCCTTTATCTCCATCTATTTTTCTCCCTCTCTCTCTCTCTCTCTCATATATATATATATATATATATATATATATATATATATATATATATATCCCTGATTTATATCCAGAACAAAAACATATTCAAACATTCCTTGTCTGCGTGATAGTGTTCTGTGGCTAGCAAAAATCATTTCCTCGCTAAGCTCACGATTGTGGCGCAATAGTTGCCGGAAACCGCAGACCACACTCGTCGCTAGTTCTGGCAAAACGGCCGATACAATCTGTTCTCGCATTTCCCAGCTCGCTGTCAAGGACAAGGGTGTTCGCTTCAACCAGCAAAATATGGCCGCCGACGCCTGTTTACTGAGCAGTCATGCCTGTCGCCATCTGACTCGCTGGTGTCACGGGCGATAATATCAGGCACAAAGGGGCGCACAAACCGACAGCAGAATCCCCAAATACTCGAGCCTCGCGTAAATACAAGAGAGTGTAAACGCTGTCGCCATGTTAACGTAGTATGACTCCCCCCCTCCCCCCTTCCCCCACTGGGGGACTGCAGTACGTCTCCCACGGCTCAGAGGTTATTCACCACCCGATCGCCAAACACGCATCGGAATGTACTTCCTGCTCGGCCGTCCTGCCCTCTACTACAAGAATCGGGGGTCACACCTCGAGGTTTGGCCGGGAGATACTAGAAGCCTTCGCCATGCGTCGATTCAAGGACAACATCGGCTCCCCATCCATTGCCCTTTCGAGGAAAGAGATAAGATTTCTTATTCCGGAGCTTTCTCCCCTCCACGTTCCCGACAGCGACGTACCCTTGACGGCATAGTGCTCCTCCTTTCCACCTTTTTTTTTTCACTTCCTTTCTTTTCTAGTAAATAAGCAAACTCTTGGTGTCAATAAATGTTGTTGCCAGTTGGAAGTTTGTGTTTGTCCGTCCATTCTCGTTTTCTTCCTCAAGTTTAATTAAAGGGTGTGTGTGTGTTTTCGTTGCTGACACCAGCCGGCGATAAGGCAGTGCAGGCGGTAGCTCAGGACAGCAAGGGCTAATCCCAGTGACCATCAACGTAACCCCACCGCCAACCCCTCGCGAACCGGTCGCCGACATGGCTCAGGCTGTGTCATGAACCACGTGGTAGAAGCTAGGGTGCTTTCATATCAGCGCGTCGATAGGGACGACTGTGCAATTCCTGAAAGTCTTTTTCAAAGGCCGCTGACAAGATTTTCTGTCTGGAGACTCTCCCTCTTTTTTCCTTTGACGTGGATCAAGCTTTGCTGACTGCCTCAGTTGGGACCTCTCTTTTCAAATGTACGTTTGCAGTGAGTGAGCTCCTCAGCCTCGGACTTGTCACTTGTGCACCCTCTTCAGTAGTTCTTTCACTTGGCAATTATATGCCATCAGTTTGGGTTTAATTTCTATTATTTATGTGTGCGTTATGAAGACGTCCTGGAGCTCCGAACGAGTGTTCTGTGCAGATTACTTTTGCAAGCACAAAAAGACTATACCAAAGCAGCGGAATTTTCGAAGTGTTGGCGAGTTGGACCTAAACTCGTTGAAGCAAATTCTTCCACCTGACTGTTCCACCAAAGTGAGTGCGACGGACTACCTGTGCTACAATTGCTTCATGCACATCACTAAGGAGATCTCGATGCGAAGCCCAGAGCTGTGCTCTGACATGTTTGTGCCAGCTGAAGAAGCAATTGAAGATCTAAATCGCAGCTTACTACCTACAGATGTGTCGCCGCTAAGACAACCAAGCGTCGTAAGAAGTCGGGACAGGCCTGCCTATGTCAAAAGAAAGCAGACAGAACTGGAGCAGGTTGCTGTCAAGAATGTACGCTCAAGGCTACGTATTGCGTACGACAGAGACGCACCATCGGGGTCGTCCGAACCAACATGCTCCACATGCACTGAGTGGGTGGACAACCTTCGGCAGGCCTTTGAAACCGCCACCTCTCTCCGGGAACGTTGTCAACTGCTTACGCTCCTGCCATCAACACTGACGAAGAATGAGGTTCAAAAGATGATTCCACAGGCCTCAATGTACCTCATCAGTAAATCCCGAAAACTCAAGGAAAATCATGGCGTGTGGTACGAGCCGGATCCTTACACGAGGTGCAAGGTGAGCCCTGAGAACGTGTCTGCTGCCCTAGAGTACTTCACGAAAGACGAGCTACAATGTTCGCGCCAAAGTCCGAACAAGAAGGACGTCATCTCTGTCATGCTCAACGGAGAGAAAACGTTCGTGCCAAAGCGCTTCATGACACGCTCAATCCGAGAGGCCTTCCGCATATACAAAGACAAGCATCCTGATTCCGGCGTCGGGCTAACGAAATTTTATTCGTTGCGCCCTAGATGGGTCCAATGTATTCCACACCAGGAAGTGTGCGTTTGTGTGCGCTGCGCCAATTATTACCTTTGTATTGCCGCTCTAGAAAACGTTACAGGCTCAACATTCAACACCGGTGAAATGAACTCGGCATTTCTGTGCGACCCAGCGACAGGACTGTGCCTTCAAGGAGACTGTGATCACTGCCCAAAAGGCCAGTCTCTTACACTCCAGGAACTTGATATCCCGGAGGATGAAGAGATTGTGCTTGCAACATGGGAGTCCGGCGACCTTGTGAAAAAAACATTGGAACCTGAGACTTTCCTAAAAGTCATCCAAGTGACGGTTGGAAGTTGGGTATTTCATAACCATATCCGGCAAACGCAAGGTAAAGCGATCTACGATGAAAAACAGTGCATGCAACGCGGGAGCATTGTCTTTCATTTTGACTTTGCTGAAAACTGGACCATCGTGCTTCCTGACGAAGTGCAAGCATACCACTGGAGAAAAAAACAAGTTTCGATATTTACATGTGTAGTGACGACAAGAAAATCCACAAACAGCTTTGCCATCATCAGTGAGGACCTGTGTCACGACGCCGCTCACGCTTGCTTGGCTCTAGAAAAAGTGAAGGAGTGGGTTGAAGACAACGTTGCGGTATACTCGTACGTGACGTACGTAAGTGACGGGGCCGCCAGTCATTTCAAGAATCGCTACCAGCTTCACCAGTTTGCAAAGGATGATTGCCCACATGCCCAGTGGTTATTTTCTGCATCTGGACATGGGAAAAACGCATGTGACGGAGTTGGCGGGCTCGTGAAGCACCAGGCCACGCTGAACAACCTGAGAGAACGTTCAATAAGCGCAATTCAGACGGCCAGGACAATGGTGAGCGTTCTATCAAAGAAACTGAAACGCGTGCATCTCGTGTATCTGGACGAAAATGAGGTTGTTCGGTATCGTGAACAAAAAAAAAGAAGAGTGGCTGACGGTGCGCGCCTTCCCTGGCATTCAGTCTTGGCACGTGTGGCGGCTCAGCAAGTCATCAACAGAAGGGACATGTAACGTATATGTAGCACGGACAGTGGGATCTGCTTGGAAGCAACTTTATTAAATGGGTACAGCGAGGAAAACCGTGGCGTAAAGTGCCGAATTTGAATTCCTAAGGACTGCTTATTTTGAATGCAGGGACATCTTATTTATCACACTTTTCTTCACGGGGTATTTAAGTTACTGTTTTAGTTGGTGGTTGCTAATAGTTTTATCTGATCACAATAAGAAAATCACAAAATGTTATCCTCGAGCAGGATAAAATATATCGGCTTGCCACGATTCATTCATACACCGAGAGCATCGAAGCTGCTCCAGTCAGGCACAATGGCATCCCTCACCTGAAATTGTTTGTAATCGGAAATACATAGCCAACCTAAACAATTTTAGTATTATATCTTTATTTTTGTGTGTGGAAGTAAAGTTTTTTTTTATTCTAAATGTAAAATATTCCGGAAGGTAAAACTTCACACTGCATCATCTTTTCTCGAATCATTAGTCTCTAATATGATACCACTTTGTACACTTATGTAAAATGCTGTATATAGTTTCTCCTCCCTTTTACTGTGTGACCGATTGCTCTAGTTATCAATGGCCTCATCTGAATGAAAATATATAAAAGATGTGTGTTGGTTTTATGAAACTGGAACTCAGAGTCACTTCTTGTATAGGACACTGCTAAGTGTAGGCTTTGAAAAAGGACCCTACTTTGGGGAGTTGTTTCTTCTTTCTCAATAAAATAATGCAACATGTTTTTAATAGAAATGAATGCCGAAATAGAGTATAACAGGGTACCCAAATTTAAAAAAAATCGAAGGTGGTGTTTTTTTTTATTCGCATCGAAATTTGTCTTTGTTTAATTTTTTTCCCATGTTTGCCTAAATATATCCTAACTATTGTATCACTCAGATACCTTATTTATTTTTTAAATAATAGCCATATATTAGTAGAATAGTATCTGCAAATTATATAATAATGATTAAATTATTTCATGAGATACAGACCTCCAAATTTTGCCATTTGTCGTTCGAGCAGGCATGTTTGGCAATTTTTATAAAAATAAATATAATGTAAATAAATATTATTATTATATATTACAAGCAAACTGCACTCATAGTTTGTTGCTAAAAAGTATTAAAATTCTCCTAATTTTATTGTTTTAGTTATTCACTTTCAAACGTGCCCCCTCCATCAGTGCGCGTTATTGCAACTGTCCACCTCTCCATGCCTTACGATTTTTCCTGTCTCCAAATGTTTTTTCTGGTCAAAACTAAGTGCGGATTCGTTTATACCAGACACTAGACAATGGCATATAAAAACATCAGTTGATTTAAAAATGTAGACCAGCCACCCTTTGGTCGATCTTATCTGAAATCACCCCGCTGTTTGATGCGCTGAGAAAGGCGGGCGCGAGCGGACCCGATTGCCGGCCGCGTGCCTTGCTGCCCGCCGGTGACGTCATGTTTCGATGGCGGGGAAAACTGGGGAAAAACTTGGGGAGGACGATGTATTGGTTTCGGCAGCGAACAAAATATAACTTTTCTTAATTAACTAGAGTGAGTCCGGAGGAAGGAGACAGCATTTAGGAATCGGGAAGCCATTCGCATTCAGATGATGCCTTTGGATTAGGTAGCCTCAAAAGTCGGCGGAATTCCCCTTTAAGTCTAGTTCTTCTCGTGTGGTAATGGCGTAGCCATCCTTTTACAAAAACACATCTTGCTAAAAAAAAATATTTAGATTGTTACTGCGCATTGTAAAATTGTCGGTAGTGAGGGGTCATATAATTAAATGAGTGTTAGAACACCGTTCTTGGTTGTTAATAAAAAAGTGTGCTAACTTTCATAGTAAATATGTTTTGAAGTTTTCCTTTTTTTATGAATATCGTCACATTTCAACAAATAAACGTTACCCGGAAAATCTTGTGAAGCTTCTAGTTTTAACAAAGATAAAAAAAAAAAAAAAACCATAAGAAAAACAAATCAATAACACTTTAAACTTTTTTTTTTATGAACATGGGACAAATATGCTTTAACCCTTCGGGTACGTTATAGCAATATTGTGGCATTTAGGCTTCCGGAACTTCAAATCCCTTTCCTGGAGTCGTGATCAGCTAGGACGCCCTGATCGAGTAGCGGCGCATCGCCCTTGTGGAGTACACATCTTGAAAGGATGTGAGATGAGACATGAGAAGTATTAAATTGGAAGAATTATTCATTTTTGCCTCTCTTGCCAGAAATGGATTGGTAGTATGAGTTGTAATGTCACAGGTCTAAACAAGCACAATATCGAATGAGATCAGAAGAGTAAAAACGAAACGAGATTATTTAGAGCTTCAGATGATCAGCATCTGGTCACAACTATAGTGTCACTAACACTGATATGAGACGATGAGGTTTCGAAATGCTCTAAAGCTGGTTTAGGAATTACAAGGTAATTTCAAAAGAAGAAAGTGCAACCATTGCAGATTCGGATTTCGTAAATAACATTACAATACAAGAAATGCAGACGCTCATCCCCAACCTCGAGCTCATAATAAAGCGGATGTCTCCATTCAACAAAATATTGTTTTCTTCCCTTAGACCGGATTAGTTTAGCAAGAGGATTAGGTTAGCAAGATTCTTCAGATTCAACGTTGGGGAAATACCGTGTCTCCAATTCCAGGCTGAGTGTCCGTTCTACTTATTTGTTGCTTCTGCTGAAGTTATGTTCCCCTTTTACTGATATTACAGAGTGTTCTGCGCACATAAGCTCAACGCGATCGAATAAGATTACAAAATCCAGGCTGCCATTCTGCGGATAAAGGGGCTGTCTTTTTATGTTGACTACGTTATTTGGAATTCGTCTTTTATTTTTCATTTACTGCTTTTTAGATTCTATTATATTGCTCACAGCCAGAAGTAGATTGTCCTAGAGTTGAAACAGGCTTTTATATATTTCTTCGTTTTCTTCTACCTTCGTCTTCTCTATTCTCAATTTCTTACGCAGTTAAAATGCCACAGACCAGGGATGTAATATTGAATAATGCTTAAACTTATTTAAATAAACAATAAGATAAAGTATCGCTGTCAAAAAAAAAATGAAACCTTGTTATATCCGGAAGCAGAGCGGAATCCAGTTTATTGGCTCTGCAATATGGTGAATATAAAACGAATACGAGACCAGAACGAAAACAGAGCGACTATTTGTGTTAATTTTAAAGTATAGAATCGACGGCATGCTTTGTTTAGCTTATGTTTTATTTAGATCACACATGAGCAATTAAGATTTGGAACCAGGCAAGTTGGCATATGTTGGCCTACCCTATAACGATTTTAAACCAGTTATAAAAAATCAATTTATGAACTTCGGCAGTTAGAAGGGGATCAAGAAATCGCCAATAAACTACATACTATCAAGCCTTGTTCAGGATTATGGGAGAGTTTCCACCAAAGGAACCGTTACCACGAGGTCTTGATGGGCCGCTTGTGTATTGGACACACGTTTAACGAATTTATATTTACTTTGTGATGACGATACCCCGCGCTGTGAGTACTGTGGCATAACTTTTACTATCCTATATGTTCTGTGGCACTGCAGGTACTTAGATAAGAGAGACGAGCATGTTTTCCTAGTATGTTTGGATCCAACCTTCCATTTTATTTCGGACTCTTGCTACGAGGTGAACCTCTTCTACCTTTCAGTAAAGCTTTCGAATTTCCTAAAATAACAGGCTATATACAACTGCTGTAACTCCCCCTTTTTTCATGTTTTTTCCATCACAGATAATTGCATATTCATTATAATTATCATTCTTACATGGAATTCATGTTCATGCTTTCCACACGATCCATGTTCATACTTTTACTGCATCACAGCTTGTCTTCTTAACATTTTTTTTTGCAATAGTTTATGCACCTGTCGCATTTTGGCCTAGTTGCACTCGTGTCGTAAAACTGTTATCAATCAATCAGTTTAGGCAAAACGACAAACTAAAATCAACAAAATTGATGATTAAAAAGAAAATGCTACTCTTTAATACAAATGTTCGTTTCAAGCTAAACACCGAATTATAACTGGTTAGAGTGCATTTAAAAATATAAACATATACACTTAACGTTTCCTTTATACTGATTTATATCCCTATTTTGCAGTAAAGTTTCATCTGTGGCATCCAAACTGACGAAGCGCGCGTCTATCCTTGATAATCACTGCGGAGGTTGACACAATCCCTAAACTTAGAAATTATAAACTTAAATTTCTTGTCAAAACTTGACATTATTGAACAAGTACAGTATTAATGACATCGATATTCATATTGAACGCTAACTTTCTTCACATCAAATCTATTGTTGTTATTTTGAATCATGTCCTCTAGCAATTCTAGGGTAGCAGAATCAGTAATATTGGTAGCTTTTTTTTTTCTTCTGGTAACTAAGGTAATAATATTTGAAGTAACCATATATTATCCCATATTACATTAGAGCGTAATATAATATATTTTGACACTTTCCAGAGGCATAGCCGTAGCCTGGCTCCGAACCTCTAAAAGGATATCGGATCATGCTGAAACGCAACCAGAGTTTCGTTTGCTTTCCTTCGTGCAGCCGATTTAGTAACACGAGTTACATATACTAAATTATAAAATGATGTTAATATGATTGTTCGGAAGCAAAAGTCGCCTGTGCAATGTGCCTTTATGTTTGATGAGAAACTTATAAACGGGCTTTCAAAGTTTTTTTTTTTCTCCAAAAGACTTCACCGAATGTGCTGACACACAATGCAACGCTTTTACCTGACAGAACAAAGAATCTAAAATTTTTCCTCAGTCTTACATACACAGATATATATATATATAAGGCAATATTAATGTATTACCGCGAAGCTGTTTATGGCTAGGTTTCCGTGGATTTTTCGTGGAAAAACTAAGGACGCTCGCATTGCCCTTTCTTTGTCGTCGTTCCAGGCGCTTGCGTGCCTAGTTTTCTTTCCTTCCGCTCTCCCGGGGTGGCGGTCCCGTCGCGCGTGTCTAGTTTCCTCCGGCTCCTCGGGGCGGCCATAGTCGTCCACGCGAAATAATGACCACCGATCAAGACAATAAATATGTTGGTACCTTTGTTCAAAATTCACAGCTTCACAGGGTGAAATTATTCATCATTTTGTTTTATTTGCTTACCTTTGCTAAATATGTGGTAAAGGCGCATTATACACTTTTGATTATGAATCAACCTCGATGTGTAGGTAAAACATGTTCGAAGGCATTCCCACTCACGGATGATTACTTCAGCTGCATGAGGCAAAGAGTTTCCTTGATATTGTCCGGCAAGAACGGCTCCTTTGATTCTTTACAATAGTCTCTGCTGCGCTAAACGAACACTCGAACGGCATTGAAGCAGCCATGGCACGTGTAACCTCCTGCTCCTTTTCAGGAGTTACAGATCTTGCTCCTACAGTTTACCTTAGGCTACATTTTGACCTAAAGTGTGCCCTTCATTTGAGTGTACTCGTCTGCGTATGCGTGGCGGAAGCGAGTAATTTTTACTTTCTTGGTTCGTGAACATTTTACCGATTAACCGGTTAAAATATTATTCGCAATGAAAGCATTAATCAATTATTCGGTAGGTTAATCGATCAATTGCCCAGGCCGAATATGTATAGTATATAATCATATTTAATTTCACTCCAGAGGAGTGAGGGCACCAGGAGAAAAGCTGCACGAAACTGCTTGACAAGGATTTTAACAGTTATTCAACATTTTAATTACCAGTTCAAAATTTATGTTATCGATATGTATCCATAATTAGGCCGGAAGTCATGTCCTAAACATTGCCCATATCAGAGCTGCCCAGCTCTTTATTAACACCATTTGTTTCATAATAAACTTGCGCACACTACAACGTACAAAATATTGTCGAAGCAAACGCTTTGTGCAGATTACGGGCACTAAACTTTGATCACTTAGCCCCAACCCATCAACTAATGTCGGCTTTAATGGGGTAAGGACACAAAAATCAACCCGGTAAATTACTTCTAAAATGGAATGCTCATGGGTTACTTAGTATATACATATGATTGTTTAGTATATTATTAAAGTCTGGCAGCATTGAATGCGCCCACAGGATTGGTCGTGTCAACCCTGAAAAGAAACGCATTATCATTGTAAAATTCTCTTTAGCAAAGCAAAATGACCTAATCCTGAAACGAACTTTTTATCGGAACGCATATTTCGTTTATAATCTTGAAAGCAAGGGGGGGGGGGGGGTTGATGTGGAAGATAGGCACCCGTAGGATCAGTGTAGTCGAGACTCATAGCGGTGTCCTCAATTTCGAAAAACAATTTTTGTCTTACTCGGTATTTTTTACTAATATAAGAAGTGTACTGACAAAACGTAAAGTTCTTGATTTATAGAGATTCATGTGTGGCCGACTTTGCTTTCCTAACAGAAACACGGATTGGATCAGGCGTAAAAGATTCTGAAGCGCTTTAATCTTTTTTAAACTACAATTTTTATAGGTGTGATAGAGAGTCACGACGTGGTGGTGGAGTACTAATTGCTGTACGGAATCATATTTTAGTTTATTTTGTTCAAATTCTTACTTGCCTCGAATTAGCATTGTTACGGCAGCATTCCCGCTCCGCGTGCATCTTCCTTGAAGTATGCTATAGATTATTTGACTTTGTTAATGGGTTTTCTGAAAAGCTTCACGACGAACGTTTCTTCATATTCAATCAATCCCCAAACCCATCATGCTTTCTATTAGGCCACTTCAATTGTCCTGATATAGTTTGGGATACTCTCATTCTCGAATCACACTTGAGGAGCACTTATAGACACCTGCCGTACACTTAAGTTATCACAGAAGATACCGAGCCTACCAGATCAACCCATAGAACAAGTCATATTCAAGATCTCTGCCTCACCACTGGCACTACAGTTGTAAAAAAATAGAGCTTATCATTCACCTTTTTAGAAACTGTAATGATGTGTCTAATAAACCGACGGAAAGAAGACTAAAAGGAACGTTAACGGGTCACGAAGACAAAGGCGAAGCGAAGGGAGGAAAAGGGATTACGAGGGGGCTTTGAGATCGAAGGGAAAGCGAGGTTTAGGCGGGACCGGCGAATGCCTGGCCTTCCGAAGCAGATTTGGCTCTCGCTTCTCAACCCAACTTCACTGACGAGCTTAAAGAAAAAGAAGAAAAAAAAAACGTCTGGACGACAACCGACGGCGCCCTGACCCCACTTCTGCCGAACCCTCCATCGGCAAGTGGAACTGTGCTAACAAAAAATACTTTTATTTCTTTAAAATTAATTTGCTCTTTCTTTTATGGTAGCACCAGAGTCACATATTGGGAGGGTGTGGCCAATGGGCGGAGCAAAGTCCGCTACCAGCTCAGAATATCCCCCCCCCTCCCCCCCCCCCCCCCCGCAGTTAGAGCGTAAACTAAAAGTGCAACGCAGCGTCGACCAGTCAGCAGACCTAGACGTCACAATATGGAAAACAAAAGTGAGCGTGAAATAGAAGCGTTCAATCTCACAGCAGCAATGATCGAAACTAGTATGTTTGCTCTGGTTTGGAGCGCACGTTCGTTCATTCCACCGTTGAATATGGACGTGACGAAAGCCTCACACGCGCCAAGTTTTCAGTCACCAATTAAGAGCTACACCTTTCTACTCTAGCGACGCTAAAACGGCTTAAATTAGTGGAGTCGCATTTTTAGAACTCACGACCACCGCTGGGGCCTGTTTCGCGGCCTGTGGTTGGCCATGAGATCTCGCTTACTCAAATTAATGACTGGCCAAACTCTCCCTGTACACGGCTCTGGGCAGCACCAAACTGAAACAGTAAAAATACAACCCTTGTGCTAAAACCAAACGGATGTCTCGGTCACATGTTTTGAGACATTAGAAAGAACCTGACAATAACTGGCGTCCGCGACAGGATCGAATGATTATGTTTCTGGTTTTTGGCGACATATTCGTCATAGATTTAAAAGAGTTGAGGACCGTGGGTGTGAAGTGGGGGATGGCAGGACTTGAGTTTCGCACCTGGGTGGATGAGGAACGAGCGAGACAGAAAGAAGACAGAGCAACGGAACGGGAAATCATTCGGGAAAAATCGGAACTTGAAGGGCGTACCGAGGGAACGCTGAACCTGCGACTAAGGATATTTGAAGCAAGGGAGTCGGCTAACGGCGCCGGTGGCACGGCCGGCTGTGAAGGACCAAGAGGAGTTACTGCACCTCAGTAATTCAGTCCCCACACGTTAATGCCTTCGTTAATTGAAAGAAAAGGTCGACTTGAACGTTTGCTTGAAGTGATTCGAGGTTTTAGCGGTGGGCCAGGGATGGCCAAGGGCTTCAGATAAACAAGATCCATGCGGCTTTTGTTTATCTGAAGTGCACGTTCACGTTGGGGGCATTTAGGATTCGTTGCTAGGTGACCCTTCACTGAGCATAGCGTGCAATACGCTACAGGAGTGGTGCAATCGCCTTCGCGCTTCTGCTTACCGGATGTATTGCAAACCGCGGTTTTAGGTCAGTGCTTCTGGAGGTCGCCATCATTGTGGCAAAGAAAGCACACAAGCGTTCGCGGAACGCAGGAAGACACGCCAAAGAGTTTCGTGAAGTAGCGCAGAGTCTTGTGTGGCTGAGGTGTGTCAAGGGCAATTGTTTTTAAATTGCTTCGTCCCATCCGTCTTACGTCGAGGATGGTGGCGCGTCCCCAGTCCACGCTGTCAGTGAGAAGTTCGTTGGTCTTCACAGGATCGATGCGAATAAGGCCACAAGGCGAACTACAGGGTGGATGTGCTGGGCTTCAATTTCGAAGGGTATGTATTCACCCTCGGGATTCGCTGCAGTTAGCGATTGCGATCAGCATGAGTGCGATTTTATGCGGTGAACGTGATTGTGTTACTGGGAGCGTCCATCTTTGTAGGGAGGTGTTTGCCCATCGATGGGTGTGGGACAAGCTGAACTGAGTCTGCCGAGGTCACTTTTGCGGATTTCCATGATTGGTTGCTGTCTTCGTGGACGGACCAATACGAGGAACTTGTCCTTAGTACATCGTTCGGCAGTGGTGGTAGAGCACTTTGCGGGCAAGCCACGGCGCCGTAGCTCCATGCAGCCTTCTGCATCTTCTTCGTCGCTCGATAAAATCATTGAAATGTTATTCTCGCCATTGTTTGCATCACTTCGGCTTCTTTGTCTCGAGCGAAGGAGATCTGTCATTTCTGGAAGCATCGATTCCCATTACCGACACCATCGCGGCCGGCGTGCTTTGCCTCTCGGCGGTGCTTTGCCTTTCGGCCGGTGTTAGGCTTAGGCGTGGTCGGGTCGGAACGGGGTCGTAACTTGCAAAAATTCTGTCAAGATTGGGTCTAAATTTACTTAAAGTGCAGAAACACGGAAGAAATCGTTAATTCAATAATCGGCGGGCCTACCTGGGCGGTTTCGGTTGAAAACTCGTTCAGAAATGGAGTCCGTGCTGAGCACGTCCAATTCTAACACACGGTGGCCAGACAGGGACGCCAGAAGGTGGGGGGCAAGGTGAGGATGGGGGGGGGGGGGGGGTATGACGGTAAGCGCTCGTCACGAAGTCATCACGTGTTTCCATGCCGGATGCAAGCCACGTAGTAGCAGGCCGCGATCACGCACCGCGCACGAGGACGCCGACAAACATGAAAGCGCCATACGCGCAGCGCGCTGCATATGACAACTACAGCGACCGGCCCTCCGATAGGTAGGGCCGCTCGTTGTACAGTATTGTGCGAAATGTCTACAGTTTATGTAAATTCCTAGGAATTGTATACATGTACTGTAGTATGCCTGTTTCTATCGTGGTATTTCATTTGTTGCCTAAATCACATGTATTCGTATTTGCATGCGTGTATATATAAACAGAGAAAATACTATATTGCCTTAAAGGGGCACTGCAACGACTTTTTGACTGGTTTTCAATTCCCACCAAACCTGACAGCACTGAACATAGTAACTTAATAAAACTTTTCTTCTCTCGAATTTAAATTTATTTTAGAAGTTATAGGCAAATTAAGATTGCAAGAACATGCAAAAAAATGACCGCCTTCATGACGTCCAAGGCTCTGGCTTGAGTGGCCGTGAACTAGAGGAGGGGTAGTGAGCTCAGCGAGCGCTCACGGCTGCCGCACTCCGTGTCGACGGTACGAGAGGGCGCCACTAAAGCATGTGCCGGATAGGCTGGATGAAGCCAACGGCCAGAGCGGCTCGCATTGCGTTTGCTGCACGGCTGAACACTAATTCGGCATGACACTTTATTGGCCACAAACGACAGCAAACACGGGCTAAAGATCAGTTCAGAACGGGAGCCACTTCGCGCTGCCAAACCGCCAAACTGCCAAACCACAAGCCAAACCTGCTCGCCGAAGGCCTTCGGAACGCTCGGAACCGGTCGGATCCTCGAGCCCATACGACCGCAGCGCCGCCGCGTACATCCAGGACCTTTCTACGCTTGCCGCTCGTCGGCGACTGATCTCACTACCCCTTTCTAGTATGCGCCGCCTTTTCCACCGCTTGGTGGCTGGTATGTCGACGGGTCATTTCTTGTTCCCGTATTTCTAAACAGCATTTGTTTCTTTTCTGATCTAAAATATGAACAAAAACGACTTTCATCAATTATTGAAACGTTTTGCGCCGCTTCTATTTTGTATTTCGACTAAAAAAAGAGCTTTTAGTGGCTCTGACGAGTAGTAAGAGCAGGACCAAAAACGTCATGATGTCGTCAGATATCGCGCGCTTTTGGCACCGCGGTTCGCTTCCGTAGGTGGAGGAGGTTTCCGCGTCGTCCGGATAAGATATGACGCACTGATATTTAGTTACTCTCTCCGTGCCCGCCGGCTTGCCCGAACCCCAAGAGATGTGTACACCGCAAAAAGGTACACGCTTAAATATGATTGCAGGGCCCCTTTAATGTGTAAATCTCTAGAACGTCAATTCGTGTGAAAATTCGTTCTGTACAGTTCTTTGTTAAAGGGGCCATGAAACGAATTTTGGGCTGGGATGAATGATTTTAAATTAGGACCTCACTAGTCGCATATCGTTTAGTTGGCCAAAAGAAAGAGGGTAGAAAGTCAAAAGCCAGCTTTTCGGTACGAACATTTGAAAATATAGCCGACTATTTTGTACCTTCTTTCCATCGAAAGCTCTCCGCCTTTTCACTATGATAGATCCGCGGTTCCCAAAGCGCGTCAGCGGCGCCAACCTGACGTCAGCCGAGCCCAGCTCACGCATTGGACACGAGAACTGCGTCACTCCGACGTATGCGCTCGTCAACAATCAATCCGTCGATGAATATTTGGATTCGCTTTCGTGGCCAATGAGTGCCCTGGCGGAACTTATCGTCACTGGCGAATGAAACGTTCTATGGTGTGCATAAAAAGCACGGTGGAAGCTAAGAATCATCGCACCTGTGCCGAAGAATGTCACGACGACGCGATTTCACAATTTGCATTTAAGCTAAGCAGGAAGAAGTAGGAAAATCGTTTCATGACCCCTTTAATGATACACAGGGTGTTTCAAAGCGCAGCTCTTATGCGCCCGTACGCGGGTTTCGTGGCGTAAGCGTCGTAGTAACCAGGCTAAATTTAGCGGGAAAATTGGCGTCACGTGATCTCAACACCAATTGAGATTCCCCGCTAGATTTAGCGGGAAAAATTACGTCACATGACTTGGTCTCCCGTCACCTATAAATAAATTCAGCAGCTCCATTAGACTTAGAGGGAAAATTGATGTCACGTGACCTCAACAGCAATTCAATTCCCCACTAAATTTAGCGGGAAAACTGCGGTAACGCGATTTTAAATCTGCCTATTAACGTCATCGATGTGTTTAAAAGTCATACTTCTTGCTATATAAAAAAAAAATAATATACCGTACATCTGTGCACCATGTTATTCGCAAAGTTGCGATCCGCCTCACCAAAACTGCACGTGTTATGCTCTCGTCTCAAACGGCTGGCAACCATAGACGCGCTTAAAATGCTTCGGTTATTTCTTTATTTGCCTTGGTAATTACCTGAAAGAAAGTACGCGTATTCTGTCTTTTGAAAGTGCTTGGAACAAATGGTCATGTTCCTTGTGGCAGGCTTTAAGGGGCTGTTAAGAATGGAACCTTCGGCGACCTTCTTCCGAGTTTCAACGCTGCGGAAACGAGTCACGATGTGTTCAGGACCGTCGCCCACCTGTCGGGGCCTGCCCAAAACGAGTCTCAACGCGTCCGTGACGTCAACGGGACGTGTGTGTGTGCGTGTGGGTTCGTGCGCTCCGGAAGGGGAGAGAGGCATGACCTAACTGCGGAGAACTTTGGCTATATCGCACTTGAAAGGGAGAGAGGCAGGGCCTAACTGCGGAGAACCATGGCTACGACGCACTTCTGGCTACGACGCGGCGGACTTCGCTGCAACGCACTTGGCGGCGGTTTGCTACGTCGCACCTGCTGCCCTGGCGGGGAGTGAGGAAGAAATGGACCCTATATAAGGCGGAGCGTGAGGCTGCTCCGGTTGTTCTCTCGGATTTGACGTCTGTATCGCAACCATGTAATTAAACCGTTCGTTACGTTACCAATTCTCCCACCTCCTCTGGACCCCTGGATTCTTCACTTCGGGGAATGGTCGTCGTCACGAGCCAGGAAGCCTCCGGACGTGCGGCTTAAACCCCGCCTCTAACTGGGCCCTGTAGGGACTTTTTTTTACTGGTTTTCGATTTGCACCGAACCTGAGCGCACTGAACTAGTAACTTAGTGAAACTTTTCTTTTCACTAAATTCGCTTTATTTTAAAAGTTATAGGCAAATTAAATTACAAAAACAAGCAAAAAATAACCTCCTTCATGACGTCCTTGGTTGCTTGAGTGGCCGTGAACTAGAGGAGGAATAGTGAGCTTAGCGAGCGCTCACGGCTGCCGCGCTCCGTGTCGACGGCGCGAGAGGGTGCCACTAAAGCATGTTCTGGAAGGCTGTATGCAGCGGGCAGCCAGAGCGGATTTCATTGCATTTGCTGCGCGATTAAACATTAATTCGGCATGACACTTCATTGGCCACAAATGACAGCAAACACGGGGTAAAGATCAGTTCAGAATGGGAGCCACTTCGCGCTGCCATACCGTGAAACGACTAAACAGCAATACAAAGCTTCTCGCCGAAGGCCTTTCGGAACGCTCGGAGCCGGTCGGATCATCCTGTCCATACGACCGCAGCGCCGCCGCTTCCATCCGGGACCTTTCCGTGTCGGCGCCTGATCCCACTACTCCTTTCTAGTATGCGCCGCCTTTTCCACCGCTTGGTGGCGGGCATGTCGACGGGTCATTTCTTGTTTCGCTTGTTTCCGTAATTTATAAACTGCATTTGTTTCTTTTCTGATCTAAAATACTGAACAAAAACTACTTTTATAAATAATTGAAACGGTTCGCGCCACTTATATTTTGTATTTCGACTAAAAAGAAGCTTTTAGCAGCTCTGACCAGTAGTAAGCACAGGACCAAAGACGTCACATATCGCGCGCTTTCGGTACCGCGGGTCGCCCTCGTCGGCGGAGGAGGTTTCCGCGTCGACCGGTTAAAATAGGACGCACTGATATTTAGTTACTCTCTCCGTACCCGCTGGCTTGCCCGAACCCCAAGAGACGTGGAAACCGCAAAAAAAGTAGACGCTTAAATATGATTGCAGGGCCCCTTTAAAATGCGAACCCGTTCCCGATGTCTATTGCTCAACATACCGCTGTACGACCAGTTTTCTCCTTCTTAGGGCAAAAATATACTTTTTATAGACCGTACGCTAGAGCTCTACACTACTATACTCCGTTTCACCTTATGTTGTACCACAGTGAAGGCTAGAAGCGCGAGCTCATAGCGTTGGCCGCTTCCCTTAATGCACGAGAGCTTGTGCCGCATAGATGTGCCCTAGAGCAAGGAGCTCGCGCTTGTAGCCTTTGCTGCGGTACATCGTAAGGTGAAACAGAGTATAGCGGGAGCATTTGCCGTCATGTTGAGCACAAATTGGGCTTGAGACCACAAGACTAGAAATCCGCAGCGTATGCGATATTCGAAAAGCCCCTAATGAAAGTAGACAGTGACACCCCGGTCCCTTCGTGCAACGCTGTTGCGAGGCGGAACACAAAAATTCGTATTTTAACGCCTTCACTTTTTTGTTAAAACAGCTTCACGCAGGAACACACCGACCAGAACCATGTGGTAATAGCAGCATCAAGGCACCAAGGCCGACAGTCCCTGCCACCGTCCTCACACCGCCGCCGCTGTCCCCACTCCTCTGGTTCTTCGTTTGTCCGCGAGAGGGCAAGCGGCGGTCTGGAGTTACGAATAGCCGAACTTTCCTACATTAGCCAAATAAAAGTGCAAAATTCGGAGACGAATATCGGGAACACAAGCTGGGAACGCGAGTTCTACAAAATGGAACATTCTTGGCATACGACCGCCTCAAAGTTTGTAATATAAAGATATATACTAATTACAGTAATTAAAGAAATGAAAGACGTTTACAAATCTCTGTAATTCGAAAGCAACACTTGCGGAGTAGGAAGGGAGGGTACGGAGGGAGGGCATGCCCCTCCTCCTCTCCGCACCCTACCGTCTTCTTCGTCCTCCATACCCTCCCCTTCTCCTCCCCCATAACCTCCCTTCATCCCGCAGCTTCCCCGCTAAATTTAGCTGAAAAATTCACGCCGCGTCACCTCAACACCAATTCAATTCCCCGCTAAATTTAGCGGAGAATTGAATTGGTGTAGAGGTCACGTGACGTCAATTTTACCGCTAAATCTAGCGGACAAACTGAATTTGTCCGCTAAATCTACCGGAGAAACTGAATTTGTCCGATAAATCTAGCGGAGAAACTGAGTTTCCCCGCTAAATTTAGCGGGGAATTGAATTGGTGTTGAGGTCACGTGACGTCAATTTCCCCGTTAAACTTAGCGCGCTTACGCCGATGCCGACGATGACGCCGACGGCGACGCCGCGAAACCCAGAAACGGGCCCCTAAGAACTGCGCTCTATAAATGACACGTTTACAAATCTATGTAGCACGAAGTTAGAGCACAGCTCCTGAGGAGGAGGAGGGGAGGGTACGGAGGGGAAGGTATGCCCCTCCTTCTCCTCTGTACCCTCTTCTCCTCTCCTCCTCCCTTCCACTTTTGTTCCCCGTCCTCCCCTCCTTTCCTGCTCTCCTCCTCTTCCTTTATTTCTCCTCCTCTTCTACTCTTCTCCCCCTCCTCCGTACCTTCCCCTACTACTCCTGCGTACCCTCCCATCCTCCTCCATACACTTCCTTCCTCGTCGTCCATACCCCCTCCTCCCACAGTTTCCCCGCTAAATTTAGTTGAAAAATTGGCACCACCCGACATCAACAGCAATTCAATTCCCCGCTAAATTTAGCGGGGAATTTAATTGCTCTTCAGGTCACGTGGCGTCAATTTTGCCGCTAACTCTAGCGGAGAAACTGAATTTCTTCATAGGTGACGTGACTCCAAATCATGTGACGTCGAGTTTCCTCTAAATTTTGAGCAGTTACGCCGACGCCGAAGCCGCGAAACACAGGAATGGGTGCTTAAAAGCTTCGCTCTAAAAGTTAATTAATTAATATTAGTTAATTAGTCCGATAGTAGTTATGGTTAAATTTCCATCAAATGTCCGCCAGGCCATATAAACACGCATTCAAAACCGCATTCATAAAACGTTTCCCACCTTTATTTAAATATTGGGAGTAGCTAAAAAAAACCCACCGTATAGTACCTAATATTTAGGAGCACTGCGTGAGGAAATCATTTTCACACTCAAAAAATTGAAATCGCCATGCACGACGTAGCGAAAGGAACACAAGCTGACCCGTTGGGATAGTGCCTTGTCTCGAACAAAACACAAATTGCAATATCGAAGTTTCGCTTAAGAAAAAAATCGTACATAAACAGAAAAAAAAGCCCCAAAAACTATAGTTTCAGCCCCCCCCCCCCCCTCCCCCTTCCCCCCTACTCACCTCCGATTCCTATCGGCGGCAAGTCCAGTGTCGCTCTTCTCGGCATCGCCGCACTTGCGGATGCCATAATGCGGCGCAACAAAGTTTCCCAGTCAGTTGAAAACCACCATCCGCGGCACAGAAGACACAAGACGGGGCCTAAGTCGGATATCCAGCACTTAGGAGCACCCAACCAGCAGACAAAACGCGGAAGCGGCGCCGCGAAGAGCACTTTCGCCAACGTTTCTAACCACTCAGCTTGGCGGCGGAACCTGACGCTCGCTTGATGGCGCTACAGAATTCAAAATGGCGCTACCCACCATAAAACGGCCCCCCCTTGCCCTTTGACTTTCAGCCCAGCGTGCACGTGCGCCCAGCTGGCTCGCGAAACTGCCATCGGTCCTTTGGCCTCGGCTCGCCGGTTTCTTCTCTGATCACGTGCGTTGGGTGTCAAAAGAACGCTAGCGTAGCTCCCAACGCGAACGCAGTTTGAAATGTCGCTCGCGTTAAGAGGGATTTCCGATGGAATGCCAGAACGCACAGATGAAACAACCCCCGCTTTCGTTGGTCCGTTTCCAAAGAATCCTATGCCACAGTGTTCCAGAGGCAAGCAGAGATGGCAAACTTACTTTAAAAATGTAATCAAATTACATTACTAATTACTTTTCTGAAAACTGCAAAAATGTAATTAAATTACATTACAAATTACCACAGACTAAAGGTAATGACATTGAATTACAATTACTTTCCAAAAATAATAAAATTACTTTGGAATTACTTTTGAATATCTCGAGGCAGTAATTCGTGCTCATTTTATTTACCTATACACCAACACAGTGTTTACAGAACAAGCCCTGGTTTGCCCACAGAGCGCGTATGCAGCAACCAGATCCGGGAGTGCCGACATCAACGCCACCGCAGTCATGTGACGTCAGACAGCTGAGTTGGTCTATATGTACCGAAACTCAGATCTTCCCGTTTACACCGCAACAACCTTATGTGCCTCAAAGTGAACCATATTGAACAGTGGTTTTGCTGGCGTACACGACATAACTATTAAACATGATGAATAACTTCTTTAGATGTGACTCAGAAAGACAGTCGACTCAACGGTTTCGCTCTTCATTCAACGGTGAAGGTTCTTGCTAAAGAGGGGATATGTTTCCGTCTTCCTGATTTAGAAGTTGTAGTTCGTGTCAGTTTGTTAAGTCGGGCAATGTCAGCTCGTTCTTACAAGGAGTCGTCACGTGAAAGGTTTCCCTTCCGCCTCGGACGCAATCTAATTCTATTCTCCCAGGAGCACTATACTCGGCGACAACATTTCTTGGCAATGCAGTGGAGAGGAGGAGAGCCCGCGCACAGCTTTATTCAGAACTCAAAATGGGAGAGGAAACGCGTGCCTGTACCCTCCACTGCATTGCAAAGAAAAGTTGTCGCCGAGTATAGGTGACCTATTCTCTGTCATTCCTTTCAATGAGCATTTCCCCCAAACACCCGAAGAGCCCACGTTTTTGTGCATTGTCCCACAAAGGGCCTCGATAATTGCTAAGCAGAAGCGTCGCCAGTTGAGGAATGGCGCTAGCTTCCTAAATTGTGTACTTTCCCAACAAGCGGCGAGCGATATCTACTTGTAGGCTTATTCCCGAATAAACTTCCCAAGGGAAGGCAGCGAGGCATACCGCGAGCGTCAGCTGCTTTGCTTGAGGACGCACGAAACGGGTCTTTGACAAGGCATTTGGAATTAACTATTTATTCCGGTCGTTTGTTGTTCACAATGGTCGAAGCTTACCGTTTGACCTTGCTTGACGAAAGTACAAGGCCGGAGATCTGTTTGTCTTGTCCTCTCAGGTAGTTTAAATTATGTTTCACTCACTGGTGATGTGCCTGTCGCCTTGTAGCCTATGAGCCTGTAATCCCTAAGCTGACCCACTGTCAGCTTAGGGATGAACAGTGGAAACTACGTGCTTGTTGGAGCAGTCACAAGTCTATCGTTCGCCACGTAACCACGCTCTCGTTCATACCCACGCGCAGAGAAAGGGACGTGACAGGTGATTAAAGGAAGGTGTTTGATTGGTTCTGGTTAGCTTGTAGCTCCCACCGCACTGTCAGCTTAGGGATGAACGAAGTATAGTATCGTCGTGATGACGCGACGCCATGAATCTGTCGTGCCTGGAGTTCGTAAGCCGTTGCCTTCCAGCGATGTCTACACGTAAGCTTTTCTCCTTCGCCTTTCCAGCCCTCCTTTGTGCGTCTGTCCAGCTATTTGTACGAGGCTTTGCGCTCAGGTGGCCGTCGTTTATTTCCTCTGATGCTCTTTCACTACATTTCACCATGCAAAATAATTTTGCTCTTTTTTTTTTTGAAGCTTGCAAACCAACTTTCTAATTTAGGACAAAAGTAATTTCAAAAGTAATGAGGAATTTTCTCGAAATTACTGCCTGAAAGTAATTTATTACATTACTAAATTACCTGCCCAAAGAAGTAGTTCATTACATTACTCATTACTCCAAAAAGTAATTTAATTACTGTAATTTAATTACATTAATGTCATTACTGTCATCTCTGATGTCAAGAGCGGCGACCGCTTACAATGGGCCGCGTGAAGACGGTCGACGTAGATGGCCGCGAGGGGAGAACGTGGCGCTAGAGTTTCGGGCCCTAGGAGAATTGGTGTCACATGGGCGATAAGCGAAGGAGAAGGCGAGGCTGAGGCGGTACGCTTCTCGCGAAAGTAGTACCGTAGCACTTTTCTTTGTGGTATATGGTGGGGAGTCTTCACCGTTCCGTTGCCGTCTCGGTCATGAATGCAAGGAAAAAGACGGACACACACTGCTTCGCGCCGGGATGCAAGTCGGGCTACCCGGAAAACAAGGGCTGCCGGAGCACCAGCAATCGTGCGCCAAAAGAGGAGTCACGCAGATTACAGTGGGAACAAAATCTTAAACGAGAAAATAAACGCTTCGCCGAGACATCAGCGGTGTGCGAGAGACATTTTGAACCGCGCCTTATCCTTCTGGACTTCGGGCACATCGTCAATGGCGAAAAAGTTAGGATTCCATGCCGCAATATATTTTAAGTATTTTGTAGTCTTTTTGCGTAGTATGTCGCGGGGTATCTATCATGTGCTTGCTGTGTATGTCGACGTAGTGTATTACCGCTTTTGAGAGGTCATATACCAGAAGTGTTGAGAAACATTGTTTTTTTATATTAAGGGCTCTTGAAGTTTGTGTTCATATTGCATTTTAATGCTTCATGTACACCCAATTGAGGTATTTTTTCTTCATAGACTGCCTTCCACAAAAGACAATTTGCTATATGTTCGCCAGCTGAAGTGGCACCTTGGCCGTTCCCAAACACGCTCGGCCTTGAAGCTTACACAACGCTGGTCCCCGCATCAGCAACACGATGACAAAAAACAATACATCAATTTATTGTTCCGCTCACGATTGAAAAAGTGGGAGATTTATTGAGATTTATTAGTCTATTTTTCTTGTTATATCAGTATCGCGTGGTTTATTTCGTAGCTATTAAGCGTGCAGCTCAAGGGATAGCGTTGCTGAACGATCTGTCAATGCTGGAAAGGGGGGCGAGTCTACATTAGTAAAATAATCTCCCTTAAAAACACGCGAATATCGAAAGTAGAAGATAGCACACACTCTAGAGGCATTCGTCCAGGGGCAGAACCACAATTTTTCACATTGGCAATTGTTCCGCGTCGCGAAAAGCTCTAGTCGAACCTCAGGAGTACGCGCCAAACAGCACCGACGACGAGGCTGACGGGGGCGTGTTCCTAGGCTTCAGAACAGCAGCGCCACGGTGTCGTCTACGCGCAAAATCTTCACGGGGCGGCCGCCGCTCTTGCCACTACAACTCTCTAGAACACTGTACTTACGCGATGGGAAGCATAAAAACGTAATGTCGCAATGCGATGGCAGGGCCCCGTCGGACGCAATGGTTTTGTGTGAAGAACCATTCCACGGCCGAGTATTCTAATGCGCGTGATCGTCGCGGCTGGTTGCTGCAGTAGGTCGAAGTCAAAATGGCCAGCTTCCGACATCTTTTGATAACAAACATTTTCATCTCTGCTGCGATCAGTGTATGACGCGTTGGAACTACAGAACTCCAAAAAAGAGAGCGATGCCGTAGAAGTCATCACGGACTTTTAGCAAACCGTTACCGTGTTCCGCAAATCCGCACTACCGGAGCCTTTGAAGCATTATTTTCAAGCGCGCGCCCGGGTATAATAGCGTGACCGCGGAGCACGCGCTTAAAAGCATGCTTCAAATTCTCCGGTAGTGCGGTACGCGAACACAGTAACGGTTTGCTAAAACTCCCCACCGCCTCGAAACCGCGTACTCGAAACGTGAAAGGTGAACCCATACAAAAATGTCCTAAGGTCCACAAGGCCGCAGCCATCTTGAATGTCGTCACTTCTGGTATGCGGTAAAACATCGTTTTGACCTCTCCTCGCCGCTGGAAGGTGTTTACTAAAAATCCAGGATCGTCACACATTCTTGTTTAGCTTTGCCTATATTTCTCGCATATTCCAGGTTGCGATGTTTTATTATTCTTTCGTCCCGCATACCAGATACGGAACCCACGTGACTGAGAACGACAGGAAACAGAAAACGTCTATAGAAAATTCTTTGTATGGTCGGCTTTAGCTATTTGGCCCAATTAGCTAAAGAATTTTCTATGGCTGTCTTAGCATTTTTATGGTCGCCTTTATGGGCCTCTTTAGCTTTGTCTATGGCCCTATCGCTATGCAGCCATAGCGCTCTTTAGCTTGTCTAATGGTTGGATAAAGACTTCTCTATGGCTTTCCCTATGGCTCTCTTTAGCCAGCAAACTCTAAAATTTTTTTTTTTTTTTTTTAGTTCCACCGACTTGTGAGCGCTACATCTCTGAACACACAGAATACACAGAACACAAGCAGAACACTACCCCACACAACAGCGACAACGAAGCGCCACCGGGCTTTTCTATATACCCTCCGGGCAGTCAAGTTGGTGTGACACGTTGCGCCATCTAGCTCAAACTATTTGCAACACTGGGAAGGCCCTTTCGCCAGCCTGCTTGCTCGTGCGGCTGTTCACGCATCAATTTGAAGGCGATTTATTC